>JAULBZ010000852.1:0-14792 GCA_032360805.1 Neoturris breviconis
ACTATTCTTAACGCCCTTTCATGAAGATGATTTATTTTATTATTCAAACTTCTATCATGAAACATCCATGTTAAGGGACAGTAAGCAAACTGTGATTCTATAAATGCCTTAAATAGGTGATTTCAAGAAATGGCCAATAGACTTTGAAGTTATACTGATATTAGATAAATATTAATAGTCAACAAGAGCTTCTATAAAAACAATTATTAAAAACTACAGGGGGAGTTTAGATAATCGAAATTTTGTTCGCATTGAAATTAAATTACATGTATCCAAACAAATTGGTACGCTAGCACATTTGTCTTCATATGCCAGGTGAGATGTTCAATATATATATATGTCAGCTGAGGTTGTGATTTGAGAAATGAGTAGAAGAGAATGAATAGTTGGATGAAAAACGCATTTCACTTACCGTTTTTGCCATTCTCTTCCAATAGCTATTATTTTTCCTTATGGATAAGGAACGGCAAGCTCCTTACATAGAACCGGTGTTTACAATATTTAGATATATGCATAGTCGAAAATCTGTTTATAAGCTATTTCTGTTTGAACTTTTAACAATTTCTTGTTTGTCAGTTAAAATCGAATTTATATTAAAAAACCTTTTTCTAACACTCAGGTACGATTGTAAATTATTTATTCAATCAATTACGTAAACAGCGAGAACAATTGCCGAATAACGAATAACGTCTTATATGGACTGGGTATTACCAAATACGGCAACACACGGTTTGAGTATGATATTTTTTGGTAGTGCTGAATGAACATTAGTAATATGAAAGTTAATATGAAACTTCGTGAATTGAACGTGATTAGAAATCCACCTTTCGTTACAATCACGGAACCATTTCAAGACAAAAGGGAATACAAATGATAAATTGATGACTATTTTGTCGTGTAGCAGCTACACTAATATAATATACATGCATTTGTCACTGATTTGTCACACAGCCTCGTTGCCAGGAAGTGGAAAGAAGTCGTGAGTTGACAGCCATGTTGTCTTTGTTTTGATAAGATTTAATATCACAAATAAGGGACAATAAGAGATGACGTCATAAAGCTGTGTAATGTCATCTTATATTTTATCATGTAATATTTGTAAATACAGGTAAACCATACGGGCAAAAGAGCAATATAAAAAGAGAAATGTTTTATCGCTAGCAACTGTCTACAATGAGTAACTCATTTTTAGTTTTTTTATCGGTTTGTAAGTGTTGCTAAGCTCTCTCAGTTTATTCTATTGGAATGCAATTATAGATATTTTCAATCTCTGCTTTTACATTCATCTTTCAAGTGTATCCAAAATTCGATCTTCACAACGATCGCGAGAGCATGCCGGACAAAATATCTTTATTCCCTGGTTTCTTGCTGTCCTGGGAACGAGGTTATGTACCAAATAATCCTGGTTGTGACTTTGACATGGGGTATGAATTACGAGCTAAAGTATAAAACGACTAATAATCAAATATTAATTATGTTTATAAAATAGTATTAAGAGTTTCTTCACTGTTATCGTCAGAATCCTCATTTTCCACCATGGGTATATTTATTTTGGAAAAAATGAAAACATTTGCAAATAATTTTTTTCAAAAATAGGTTTTCTTTTGTAATTATTTGTGGCTCAGATGTATAGAATTCTTTCACCAACCAAAAACGGGAGGTGAGCATTAACAGTTCTTGAGGACGAATAATTTTGAAGATTTTTACACTATAGCTTTTGCATACATGTGAGGGTTTTACAATCAGATGAAATTTGTCGAACAATGCATATTCAACCTCCAACGGTAGAGGATTAGTAATCCACGAGTTGAGAGTTATGAGTTGAGAGTTACGAGTTAGAAATCACGAGTTGCTACATGGAAATCACGAGTTACAAATTTCAATTGAAGATTCACTAGCATTGTAACTTTGAGTACCTTTCCAGCAACTTGTCCAGTTTCTATTTAGATGTTGAAAAACACACTGGTAATGCTTTGAGATAAAAATAGACTCCCACCCCACTCCGCCTTCCATTATATAAAATAGGCTGACACAATATCACATCCTGGACTTTTTCGTCCAGGCTATTTATTGACAATTTTTTACATCGTTTTTTTAACTCTCCTCTCTTTTAGAAGAGTTGTACGCAGCAGGCAGGCAGGCAGGCAGGCCTAATTGTTATACCCCACCACACTAACTATGTAGAAAACTATTGAAGGGAACTATGTAGAAAACTATTGAAGGGTTAACCGTAACGAAGTTTCTATACCAATCATCTTGGTGATTAGCACCATGACCAATCATCTTGGTTATTAGCACGATGAACACAGCTATATATCAGCTATAAATTTTTCTTTAATAGTCTTTATATCATCTCTTTGACACGGCTAAGTTTCTACGTTGTTTTTTTTATTTTTAGACTTTCTTTACTGGCCGTATTTCTGCCGGTCCAATGCTTATTTCAAGACGGAAGTGGGGGATGGGGGAGGGGGTGCCAGTAAAGAATAAAACAATCATTTTTTTAAATTGTTTGGAATGTAAAACAAGCTCCGCTCCACTGGGTTTGTCTTTAGTTTGTATGGTGTGTCTTGAAGCTACTACGACAAAATGGAGAATGATACTAACGAATCTGAATATAAAAATGTATTTGTGTCTTTTTCGAGGTTGGATACTTTCTTGGCAAAAAAGCATCGTGTTTCAAACTTAATAAACCTTGTTTTCTTTTCTTGTTTAGAAAATTTAATATCAGAAACTCCCGCAACCTGTATTTCACAGGGAAAAATGTCAAAAATGTTCGCGGGTATAAATAAACATTTGTGGAAGGGGACAGAAGCAGTGGGATAATTATTATTTTTTCAATTACAGGATTAATAAGAAATACAAAAACAACGTTGTCTATGTCTTAAAACATTGTTCATTCCAACTCCCTAAGTGCATCAAATGTATCTCTTTCATATTCGAATCCATCGCTTCTTCGGCTGCTTCTTAACCCCATTTGGGCCGGGGGTGGGGGCAAATTCCGCCTAGGTGCCATATTTTTTCGAATAACTTTTCTCGAGTAAACGCTGAAGTCTACACTTAGTATATTCCTAATTTACACATTTTTATAAATTTTCATAGCGCGTGATCTTCAATATTTATTGGTCATTTCTTGAAACCACCTTTCAAAAATGGCCCATAAAATCCTTATAAAAAGCAAAAATACAAATGTTAATAACTCCTTCAATATTTATCAAATAGCCTTTAAATTTTCAGCAATAATTAATTGCATCATTATCGTTGTGTTGACATATTATAATTATGACATCACTTTGAGGTGACGTAATTTGGTGACGTCATGACGGATATTTTTGACATTTTGGTATTTTTCTAACTTTGGTGCCTTATTCTGACTACAATATTTTATGGAAAACACGGAGAATATGTTACAAACACACAGTATTTCCTTTCTGAATTTTGAAATAGAATGTAAAAATCAGCTTCAAAATAAAAGTTATTGACTGCGAAAGAATACACACTTTTCAAAAAAAAAATCATAATAAGGTGTAAAGTTTTATGACTGCATGTTAATCCCCCCCGGCTATTTCAACCCATGCAAAGTCCGGCCCCAATAGGGTTAAGAAACTTTTCCGGAATAAACATTCACAACAACAAAATCCGCAAAAAAGGTGAAATTTATCAATTGGAAAGAACGCTTAAATTTACGGAGGTGCATCCATTTACCTTGGAAATAATATATTATGGATGATAATCTTAGGTTATGTTTTTTAGCGATATCAAATAAAAAAACGAAACATTTGTTTCCAAATTTCCACGTAAATACTTGTGTTCGAATCGTTGCACTGTTGAAATCACAATTTAAACGATCTTAGCCTTTTTAGCATTATCATGAAATTGACACAACAATTCCAACGTTTAAAATCCAACTCGTGGAATTGATATACCAACTTGTGATTTCCAACTCACACCTTAAAAGGCAATTCGCACTTTAAAATGCCACTTGCAATTTAAGGTTCAACTCGTGGAATTGATGTGTCAACTCGTGAATTAAATTCCAACTCGTGGAATTGATATACTAAGTCCGGATTTCCAACTCGCACTTTAAAAATCAACTCGTGGAATTGATGTACCAATTTGTAGAATTAATCTACCAACTCGTGATTTCTAACTCGTAACACGCACTCTAAAATGTTAAATTCAACTCGTGAATTCCAACTCGTGAATTCCAACTTGTAACTCGCGGATTATCCAATCTCGAATGATACTGAAGAATCCATAATCCAGTAGAAGTTCGTTGATTTAACACTTCTTCTCAAATTTAGTCATGTTTTTTCGGACATTTCTTTACGCACCGTTATATTAATGTCTAAAATACGTCATTTTGATGTCGCGAAGCAAAACGACTTCTTTGTGAGGTCCATATGAATTCTTGTGTTGGCAGAGAAATATTAATTATATCATAGTATCCAAACTTAATAGCTCATACAAAAATCCATTTTCGCCCGTAGTACCAGTGCATTCCTCCCTCGAAAATCTATCACATGGAGCGAAAATACCATTTACACAAGCTTGCTCAGCACCTACATGAACTCGCAACTTTTCAAAATCCAAATCATTATTTCCAGCATAACACGAACCATAATGTGATATTGCAATATATCTGTAATAACCACGTGCTACATCAACACAGTCACAAAGAAAACTAAAAAATAAATGTAAGTTGGGCCTTAGAACAATAGAAACACAACCGATGAAAATAGAAATGTAAATTTGGACCTTAGAGCAATTGTAGAAGAATAGACAGTGATGATACAAGAGTATAGAAGCACGGCAGTGATCTGATACATGGAGGGACGTCGGAAAAATATGACTAAAGTACGGTGCAATGATGAAATGGTTAAATTAATAGCGACTTAATCGACTTAATAGCGGAAATAATGTGGGCTGTCCGAACACTGACCCTAGCGCTTTTTCTCTCTTGGCATTTAAATGGTTAGGTTAACGAAAATGGAGCCTGTAGACGAAGTTGTAGATTGCAAAAAATTAAGTAGGTCTTACCTATATAGAGAGGTTTTGTAATCCGACCAATTAATTAAAACCCCAGAAAAATTTGCATGTTTATCATCTCGAATAGAAAGTATTAAGTCGGGAAGAATAGACGGTGTTCGTTTAACACATACGACTTTACTGCACGTTTTATTTGGACACAATTCTCGATCTATAAAAAGAATAAATCCAATCATTAACCCAGTGAGGAACGGTCCCGCATACTTTTGTGTGTAGACTGTGTATTTCCATATATGGTGCTACACAGTCCGTATAGGGAGATATACGGAGTTCGCATGCAGTAGACTCTCACGCTGTGTAGTTATACAATGATTAACTAAATCTAGGATATATTTATTAAAGACGTTTAAACAACGATAATATGACGTCGAGACGTCAGTTCAGAATCTTTTTTTATTTAATCCGATGTTGTGTGTCTAACATCGTATCTAATAAGAAATATCAAGGCGTATCACGCGAATACAGATCAAATGTCATGTTGTTGTTTTTTGTTTGATTTACATTAGCATTAAGTAGATCATTTCCGCACCCGGGGTTTGTTCTCCCAAATAAGCAAAATTCTAGACAATAAACTTTCCAAAAATTATGATCAGAGCGTTTATACGACAGAAGATTCAACATTTACGGCAAAATGGTATAAACAAAAAAGTGGTTACGGGGTCACCTTTTTTCTGATCAAATGTTAACATGTTATGAGATAAATTTAATTAAATCTTATAAATTTCACAAAGAAAAGTCAACGATCTTCATATGGATTGGTTTCCTTGTACGGAATAAACCAATCCATTGCTCGTTCACTCAATACCCCGTCTGTATAGGTTCAATTCTGCACATTTGGTCAATTTCTTTAAGCATACCGAAAAAAATAACGAGATTGCTTGAAATTAAGTGGCAAAATTCTGTAAATTGATTGGTTCATGTCAGTAAATACTACAAATTGATTGGTACATGCAAAACTATCATAACATTAAAAACGGTTCAATATTTTCGCGTTCAATCGAAATTGCGTTGAACATCTGTGAATCCGAACGCCTGTTTTAATTCGAAGTAATCCAAACAAATTCTTAATTCCCTTGGGTTTCCAATGGAACCTCTGAAAATTCCGCTCGTTAATTCCAAATGCATTAACTCAGACTTTTCGCAAGTTCGAACAAAGTGTGAATGCTCATGAAGAAATTATGTGTTTCAAATTCGTATTGAGGTTTAAGAAGATATAAAACGTAATTATTTTTTATTTCATAAGTTACGCAAAGTCTTTTTCAGAATTTCTATACAATTGAATCTCCCTTCAGACTACAGTGTACGTGAAGCATCGCTTACTGTTTTAGTTGATTCATTGAGTACATATTTAGACATTGAAAAGAAATACAAAAACAGTAATATCTTGGTAATAATGTTGATGTTTTCTCCGTGTTTATACGAATTAACGATTGTTCACTTTATACTTCGTGTTGTAAAAAAGAGGCTCTGGTGAAAATTAACCGTTGCAATAGTATACTTACACGGGTCTACTATCATTGGTACTGTCTTTGTTGATGTTGTTATGAAAACTGTGGGTGACATCGTTGATTCTGTTGTAGAACTTCCTGAAATTATATACACATAATGAAAAACTTGTAAATGGTTCGGCATTTCCCCATACAGAATTTGTATAGCATGTGGTGTATTGACAGTCCGGTTGATGAGGTATACGGAACTAACCGGAAAAGTATTCGGCCGGGTTTTTTTCATGGCGTATGTAATATAGTTGAGAATTTAGAAATAGTTTTCATTGATTTTGAGTTAATTTTCTGGGTAAAAGATTTGATTAAAATAATATTAAAATTGATAGATAGTCAAAAGCATGGAATACCTGAATATCATTACAGTACGAGGGTTTATCAAGTATGGTCATCTACAGTTCCGTGCATTGCCATAAATGACAATACACAGACTGTATATGGGCCTAAACGGATCCCTATTCAACAACCGTTCATATTGGGAATTGTACACGGACAATGCCAATTTAATCACACTAATAAGGATATTGTAAAGAGTGAAATCAAAGAAAGAAATACTACATTGTTTTTTCTAAATTGTGGTTTAAATATATTTGAATTAATATTTACCTAGAATTGGTGTAGTAGTTGTATTTTCCATCATTATAGCTTAGAAGAAGAGAAAATACATATTTATGGAGCATGACAAAATTAAAAGTTACATACAAAAGTACTGAGCAAACGGTCTTGCTAATGGTTTCATCATACCAAATAAACCAATCCATTGCAGGTTCATTGATATATAACACTCTACTGTGTAGTTTCATTATTGTTTCATATTTTCAAATTCAATTACAAGTGTGAATCCCTATGCAGAAATTATATGCCTTTAATTAAAATTTATATTGAGGTTTAAGAAAATATGAAACGTAATTATTTCGTATTTCATAGGTTAGACTGTAGTGTACCTAAAACATTGCTGACTATTTTAGTTGATTCATTTAGTATCTATTTTGGAAATGAGAAGAAATACGAAAGCAGTACTATTTTGCGTTTTTCTTTTATGTTGCTCTACCGTTGCAATAATATACTTACACGGGTCTACTATCATTGGTACTGTCTTTGTTGATGTTGTTATGGAAACTGTGGGTGACATCATTGATTCTGTTGTAGAACTTCCTGAAATTATATACACATCATTAAAGATTTGTAAATGGTTCGGCATTTCCCCATACAGAATATGTAATGCATGTGATGTATTGACAGTCTGGTTGATGATGTATACTTAACTAACCGGAAAAGTATTTGGCCGGGTTTTTTTCATGGCGTTTGTAATATAGTTGAGAATTTAGAAATAGTTTTCATTGATTTTGAGTTAATTTTCTGGGTAAAAGATTTGATTAAGATAGTATTAAAAATCAACTATCGTCTAAAGCATGGAATACCCAAAAATCAACACAGTGCGAGAGAGTGTCGAGTATGGCCATGCATAGTACCATGCTGTGCATTGCCATGACAACACACATATTGTATATGAGCCTAAACGGATCCTAACTCAACCACTGTTCATGTTGTGAATTGCATACAGACAATCTATTCACTTATAAGGAGATTATGATTGAAATCATAAAAAAACAATGTTATTCAGTGTTTTCTGAATGGTGGTTTAAATAAATTTGAATTAATATTTACCTAGAATTGGTGTTGTAGTTGTAGTAGTTGTATTTTCCATCATTATAGCTTAAAAGAAGAGAAAATACATATTTATGGAGCATGTCAAAAATAAAAGTTACATACAAAAGTACTGAGCAAACGGTCTTGCTATTGGTTCCATCATACCAAATAAACCAATCCATTGCAGGTTCTTTGATATATAACACTCTACTGTGTAGTTTCATTATTTTTTCATATTTTCAAATGCAATTACAAGTGTGAATCCCTACGCAGAAATTATATGCCTTTAATTAGAATTCATATTGAGGTTTAAGAAAGTATGAAACGTAATTATTTCGTATTTCATAGGTTACACTGTAGTGTACCTAAAACATTGCTGACTATTTTAGTTGATTCATTGACTATCTATTTAGGAAATGAGAAGCAATACGAAAGCAGTACTATTTTGCGTTTTTCTTCTATGTTGCTCTCCGGTTGCAATAATATACTTACACGGGTCTACTATCATTGATACTGTATTTGTTGATGTTGTTATGGAAACTGTGGGTGACTTTATTGATTCTGTTGTAGAACTTCCTGAAATTATATACACATCATGAAAGACTTGTAGATGGTTCGGCATTTCCCCATACAGAATATGTATTGCATGTGGTGTATTCACAGTCCGGTTGATGAGGTATACGGAACTAAACGGAAAAGTATTCGGCCGGGTTTTTTTCATGGCCTATGTAACATAGTTGAGAATTTAGAAATAGTTTCCATTGATTTTGAGTTAATTTTCTGGGTAAAAGATTTGATTAAGATAATATTAAAAATCAACGATCGTCTAAAGCATGGAATACCCGAAAATCAACACAGTGCAAGAGAGTGTCGAGTATGGCCATGTATAGTGCCATGCTGTGCATTGCCATGACAATACACATATTGTATATGGGCTTAAACGGATCCTAACTCAACCACTGTTCATGTTGTGAATTGAATACAGACAATCTATTCACTTATAAGGAGATTATGATTGAAATCATAAAAAAACAATGTTATTCAGTGTTTTCTGAATGGTGGTTTAAATAAATTTGAATTAATATTTACCTAGAATTGGTGTTGTAGTTGTAGTAGTTGTATTTTCCATCATTATAGCTTAGAAGAAGAGAAAATAGATAATTAGGGAGCACGTCAAAAATAAAAGTTACATACAAAAGTACTGAGCAAACGGTCTTGCTAATGATTTCATCATACCAAATAAACCAATCCATTGCAGGTTCATTGATATATAACACCCTACTGTGTAGTTTCATTATTGTTTCATATTTTCAAATTCAGTTACTTTTTATTTAGCAAGGAAGTTGTTTTTGATAAATATCCACAATAAATCGAAATGACACAGAGAAACGGCATTGGGAGATTACTTTGACGTGGTGATTCTATATGGTTGATTTAGCGTCTACCAATGAAAGTCCTGGATAACTTTACCATGCATGGATTGTGCATTACCATATGTGAACTTTGCATTACCACATACTTTGCATAGCTATATGAAATATGTGTTACCATATATAGACCGTGCATTACTATGTATGGATTGTACATTACCATATATGGATTGTATCTTACCATATATAGACTGTGCATTAAAATATGAACTGTACATTACTACATAAGGACTGTATAATACCATATTTTGACTTTGCACTACCATATAGGGACTGTGCATTACCACATACGGACTGTCCATTACAATATGGAGTGTGCATTGCCATATATGAATTTTTCATTACAATATGGAATATACATTAACATATATGCACTTTGCAGTACCAAATATTGTTTGTTCATTACCATATATAGACTTTGCGTTACCATATATAGACTATGCGTTACCATATATAGACTTTACGTTACCATATAGACTTTGTGTTACCATATATAGGCCGTAGCTACATTATATATTTCATTTTTTAGCTAGTAGAAATTAACATGTTAAATTATAAACAATAATATCTGCAATGGAGGGTACTAAAGTATCGAAGAAACCAATTATCACCCTCTTCGCTACGAATGCATTTATTTACGAGTGATCAAGCCACATGAACTGTTTGCATTTCCTTATATGGATTGTCTAATAATCTTTCATACTTACTTTGATCACAATTTGTCCCATAATGCATAGCGTCACATGTGCAATTGTAACCAGGATATTCACATATGTCAATACATCGTCCATTTTGGCAAGGATTTTTTGCCACGCACATTTCTCCAAGCTATGAAAAAAAAAATCATTTTGCGAGAACTTATTTTGTAATAAAGGTATGGTGTAAAATATTTCTTTTGGATACAAATCTCTGATGACGTCATAAAAGCTACCCGTGATGTTACTAACTCAATTTTCTTATGTCAAAGTGTTTTTATTTGGTTCTTTTGTAACTGTACCAAATTTCATGTCATTACCGTTACTGGTTCCCAAACAAAAGGCAATTTTTATTTTACAGCATTCTACAGACCGAAAATCCAATGTTATTGATGAAGTCATAAGAGGTAATAGTGACGTCACGAAGTATTTTTTTTCTGTGAAAGTGTAATTAATAGAGTTGAAGATTTAAAAATACTCTCACAACAATATTAGAAATAGACAGAATAAGAAAGGCTGCTATAATTACGACTAGGCAAGAAGAAGGAAATTGAGTAAAATTAGAAAACTTTAACTCTATTTAGCCTGGGATTTTGCATGCCCTATTTGACCTTTTCACAGAAACTACTAATGCTAGAAGCATAAAACTCCCGGCAAATCTTTTAGGGTACAAGTACTTTCTATTTCTGCCATTATTATGACACTGAACACTTCACCTTTCTGCTGAAATATTTTTTTAATTCTGTTTCTGGATTCTGAAAGGCAATTGTATTCTCTTTCGTAATTATGTTAAAATTATTTGGAAAAATGGCATCATCAGCCAGTATGGGGCGCCGAATCTTTAAAAATTTATTTTTGTCAATTTCCTTTATGGTGATAAACAACTAGTTATCATAAAATTATCCAATTAAAAGTTATTAAGTATTAATTTTATAAGGATTTAACCACAAAAACAAACGTTTTCATTGGTTTCTGATAATGATGTTATCTCGAGAAGTGGGCATGAAATTTCGAATAGATAAATAATAATCGTCGGAACGTTTCAACTCTCTATCAACTATCGTTTTGGAGTTATTAACCTTATTATTGGAAAAAAGCATTAACTGCCTGAACCACGCCCATTTATGGAAAAAGGGGAAAGTATTTTGCGTCCAAAAATATGACATCATCGCCAAAATAGTGACACTTTTCAATTTGTTTTGGATCTTTTAAAACATTTTATGGAGTTATGCCTATAACTCTATGCGCAAACGAACTAACAAACGTTTTTATATCCTCAAATTTAGTTTAGATGGACCCTAAAAACGTGTAAATGATCATTTGTTTCCAAGCTCGTCCCCAGCCTCTTTTGACTTTTTTCTTTTCTCGGACCTTGAGAGAAGAAAAAAAGTCAAAAGGTGGTCCTTTTTAGTTTATATGACAATTTACGAAACAAAACAAAAGTAAGTAATTGTAAAAATATATTTACATTCTTCTCATTGTGATCTGTTTCAACAAATACCCAACCTTCTTCATGCTTTAATTCTGCTCCATCTTCGTTTTTATCACCATAGTGCAATTGACATATATTATCAACACTGTGTATACTCATTGTTTTACAATTCACATGTTTTATGCACATAAATGAACATCTTCTAGCATTAATATGATTCAACACGATTGATGTGCCACCAATCAGTCTACTACCTCTGGTGATTGTCGTAAAATAAGCTGAATATTTATTACATTGTGGAAGTCTTAATATCTTCGCGTTGCAATAAATAGTTAGTAGTAACAATATGATTACATTCCAGTACAAAGTCATATTAGAAATGATAGTTGGACTGTCAGAAGTGGTTGAGAAGGTTTTAGGTCTATAATCTGTCTGGCTTATACCTTTTATTCCAATATGTATTTATACTCAGTGTAGCCAAATAATAAATTTTTAATCATTCTGAATACTCTATTTTATTATTTCATCTCTGTTATATAACAAAGTTATAGATGACCTTTTCAATACATATTCCTACATATTTCTTATGTAGAAGTCCAGAAGATCACAATGTCCTGCTATTTCTTTGACAAACAAACAAGACGGATTTGAAAGTTTCTTGAATTTTCTTTTAAAGAAATTTCAATGGAAAACTTCCGAAGCAACAGGTTTTAACTGTAACCCAAAGTGTTATTTAAAACTCTTTTGAGACCGTTATTCCCTTTTTTCATACAAATGAATTTATTTTCAGTATTATGAGATCACAAACGAAGAATCCTCTAGACATATTTAGTTTTAAAATTAACTTTAATGATAGCTTCAGCATCACATTTGGTGGTCAGAAGTCTTCTTTTCAAAAGTCTTTCTTCTACATAAAGCTTGAGGCGTAGGAGTATAAGAAGTAGAGAACTTTTTAAATTCATAGCTCCATCTTATCGTTCAACAAAACTATCATATTGGTCGGCTAAATTAATCTAGAAATAAATGCCGGAGAGAATTTTAAAAAATAAAAAACAAAATATTTTCTTGAAATTGTATTATGTGCATAATAATATCACCATAAAAAAGTATTTTCTAATGGCTAAATAAATATCAATTAGAATATAAATCCCTAACCGAGTCAATAACGAGTCAAATGTTCGAGTTGCAGCAGTTAAGATACAAAGCAGAAAATACAAGAGAATATCATACTGAACACAATTGAGATAAAGGAGAGTAACATTATTAGCACTCTCTATCTTCCTCTGACAGTCAGCAAAAGTTGTATCGATTAGTAAGGGAAATTTTATCTCAAAAATAGACGCATGGCCAGCGAAATGTTTTGAGAATCAAAGTTCGATTTATAGTTAAAAAGCGGTCAATTTTATAGAAGTTTTGACCCCTTTATTCAACTCGCCATAATTTAACTCGTCATTTATTACTCGCTAATATACTGAAGACTATAAATGATTAACTTGCATACGTGCATGAATCAACAACCAAAAAATAACAACTTTTTTGTCCTACTACCCTCTGGATAGACCAATCAAAACAACCCTCTGGATAGACCAATCAAAACAACCCTCTGGATAGACCAATCAAAACAACTCTCTGGATAGACCAATCAAAACAAAATTTCTTTAAAGTTATAACAACTTGAACGAGATAAAGTAAGACTCTCCGAGCTACCATCTATAACGAATTTTATAGTTCTGCTCTTGGTTGTTTACACATTTCAAAAAACAAAATATTCTTCACTATAACACATTGAGTCAAATAATCCTCCAGATGGAAATGTAATATATTACTAAGTTATTTCTCAAGTATTAACCAACTACCCGACGTCGTTTTGACGCCGTATGCTCACTGGTCAACGGCTAAGTAAAACTTAATCTTATATTTTATAAAAAGTACGATATAGACGTTGAAAATCTTTTCACACTTTTTGTACGCAAACTTGAATATAACTGCAGGACATCACCTATGGAGGAGTGAATTGAGTATAGTTTTCAGCTTCAAAACTGCAAATTATACTCCAAAAGCACTCCTCCTAAGGCGATGCAGTCATATTAGGGCTTGTTACAACACAAACGTTAAAATGGAATAAAACATGAATTACTTCGAAAGACATTACAAAAACAACGTCGCGTTAAAAAATACGACGCGTCACAGAAATAACGTCATTCATTCTCAGCACCACATAAAAGTTGCGATGCAGACAATATATTAAGTAGGACACAAACGTTAACGACAAAAATTTGGCTACGTGAAAGGTGCTTTGCAAATAATGCCTCGTGCTTAACCATATCTTACCAGATAATTGACTCATGGAACACTGTTATCAGCTACAAATTTGAGGCTTCACAACTTAAGATCGGGAAAGGCTACAAGCAAACGCATAAATAATGAGACATTTCATGAATTTTGGTGAGTAGTACTAGTACTAGCAGCCTAGTACCCAGGCTCTTGGAACATATTCGATTTTTTGTGACTTTTGGTTTGCTACCAAAAATTTAAGGCTTTTTATCAATCTTGGAATTTATGCTCGAATTTTACCTTGTCTCAAATATTTATGCTAGGGCTTGTAGCGATATGCGGTTCACGTTATTGGAAGCGGAATTCGACAAGCGGACTGAATTAAGCTAGAAATAACACTGGTCGAGTTATAGTGCAGTAAAACATCAGTTTAAACTGACGTGTGTTGAATGGGTTAAGTATATAATATTAATAAAGCATACATTCATGAGTTATCAAAAAATAACGGTGCATACTTTAAGTACGACATAAACGTTATAAATATTAACCACTCATACTTTAAGTACGACATAGATGTTATTTCGATAAACGATACTAAACGGATGCGGTTGATGTAATAGTATCTTGCAAACAGGTTCTTTCCCTTTGTTAACAGGATCTTCGATATCCCATACTTCAGGTAACGCACAACCAGGTCTATAAGAGAAGTTTCAAAGGTTACAACCAGGTCTATAAGAGAAGTTTCAAAGGTTACAACCAGGTC
>JAULBZ010000852.1:14892-26118 GCA_032360805.1 Neoturris breviconis
AAGTTTCAAAGGTTACAACCAGGTCTATAAGAGAAGTTTCAAAGGTTACAACCAGGTCTATAAGAGAAGTTTCAAAGGTCACAACCAGGTCTATAAGAGAAGTTTCAAAGCTTACCGTTAAGCTCCACATATCGACATGGCAATACATAGTCTGTATATGGAACTACACGGGTCCGTGTTCACATTGTCAAATATTCCATTAACGTACGTTATTTTAAAAACAATTGCAGTGTGAGTGACTAACGACCTTACAATCGATTGGTTTGTTGATATCGAACCAACCAATGAATGACAAATTAGTTAATTCAACACGCTTCTTCACATATTAAAAGCTTCTGACAAATAATATGGATATATAAAGTCTGTGTTCCCTGTTGACCTAATATTCTGAAAAGTTTCACCACTACAACATGATCCCATCAAAAGTTATGGAGGGACGAATCGAAAGAGTGGTAAATCAACGAGCTTGCAATGTATTGTTTTGTTCGTTACGTTGAGTCAAGGTCAGTTTACACTAGGCGAACGAGCGAAAGCCAAAAGAAGACTTTCCATTGGTAGAATGTGACACCACACGACGTGTAATGTCAATTTCTACAGATAGAATGTCTCCTTTCGGATTTCATGCAAAACTTTTCGCCTACACAGTAAACTATTTTAAAGTATTTTCAGCAAGAGCTAGATGGTTAAAATTCTTCAAAGAAGCAAGTATTTACTTTGTACGTCTTGTGCACCAAGAATCTTCCATTACTAAATGTGTAACACCCATAGATTTGACATCAGTGTGAACAAATTCAGCTGTTTTGCGACTGTATAACTGATAGATCCTTTTTGTTCGTGCTCTGAAATCGTAATAAATTAATATATCATCAGCGAGGGTGGTGCAAACAATGGAGTAATCAATTTAAGAAACAAAGCAAATACCAAACACAGCGTAAAATACTACTGAAAACGGACACGTATAACTCTGTATAAGATACGAACTGTATACGTAATCATAATCTTTCACGTTATACAACACGATGGATTCAGGTTTTGACTTGATTATAATTGAATTGATTATATAGGCGATTGTCAAAAGAAAGCTAACTAATTTTTAACAAACCTTAAACCAGAATCTTCATAATGAGGGTGGTTAACGACCGGTCTTTCGCATGATAACTTAATAGCAGCCATTGTTGGCATTGCACCACCAAATACGTCATCTAAGAATTTATTAGAAAAACAATAATACTCAGTTCAAGGAGTGCTTTAAAAACAATGCAAATGATATCCTTAAATGCTATAAGTAAATGAAAGCGAGGTTACACGAAAGCGAGGTTACTAATACTTCCTCATATGATGAATGTGTGGAAGGTCTTGAGAAACTTGGGAAATATCTCAGGTTTATTTTTTCGTTTTAATTTTTGCGGATTAACAATGTATAAAGGTTTAATATGTCTCTAAGATTGACCATTAGTTTGGATCCGGCAAAATCACAATCAAAGAAACAATTCTCTGCAGAAGAAAACTGTACCTCGCTTTCACTTTTGTATTGTCCGGCAGTTATTTTAACGCTAGCATCCCCTAATATAAGCACTGTACTTTTCGAACATACTTACTTTTTTCTGTATTAGCATTTATCCATTCAACCTACAGGAAATAATATCGATTAAGCATTCAATCAAGATTTTCTACTATCACTGGTCGAAATATGTGCAAATGATCAATGTAGAGGAGTGTTTTTTTAAAATCCCTTCTCCACATTAATTATTCACTACTTCTATTCACAAGATACTAAGGAGGATTAGTGAATTCGCTGGCAAAAATATATCTGAGCATGCGCAGTTTGTTTTTTATGGTTAAAATCCAAACTACGCATGCCTAGATATGTATGGCTGGCGGATTTGTAAGCTAATTCGCTTGGTGAAAATCACATGCTTTGGCTATCACAAAGCATCTGATGGTAATCGGAAGCTAACCTATAGTAAATACATGAATGCATGGCTCATATTTTATAACGTTCATACACATTTTAGGATGGATAACCTACAGTAAATACAAGAAGACATGGCTTGTTACAACGTTCACATACGCTATAGGATGAGTGTTAACCAATAGATTGTTACTATGTCCTTTCAAGCATAGTGTTGCTAGAATACTCTTATAATTGCAAGAAAGATACCAAAACACATACCAAGTTTTCCAAAGCAGGATTAGAAAATTCACCTTTCATGTTCTACAAAATAATCATATTTAGTATTGACAATAAAGTCAAATATCACAGCATTAAAGATGATTAATATTTAACAGATTAGTTGGGAAGACTGTAATGTTCTTCTGAGAAAAAATATTGAAAACGAACAACCAAAAGTAAAATCGTTATTAAAGACAATCATCTAGCACAAGTAACGTTTCAATGACGTAAACAGTTTAAATTAAAAAAAAAATGAATGTGTTGACAACCAGCTTCATGTTAGGAAAGGCTTCATGACGAGTCTAGCCGCATAAATAAAACATATACATGTCTGCTCTAATTAAAAGTTACTTATGCTATCTTTTTTGTTTTTACTTGGTTAATCATGGGACAAACCGTTAGACGTCATCTGTGGAGGAATGTCTTCCAGTAGTTTATAACTTTGTATAACTGAGAACAATTGTCAAGAACACCCCTCTACAGGTTATGTCCGACAGTTATTTGTATTGTACCTTCTATATGAAAATATTCTCTACTTTAAAGTACGCTAAATAAATCGTTCCTACGAAATGTCGCTTCTGATGCAAAATTATCCATTGCAAAACTACTTACCAGCTGTATTGATAGGTTTGAATATCCCTTTATAGACATGAGTCCTAATATTATAAAAATCAATGCATAATGATGAGTCTTTTTACCAACAAAACCAAATACCTAGCAAACAAAAGAGAAGCAATTATTTCATTAATCAGATTTAAAAAAAAAAAACGCGAAAGAAAAAAAAAACGAATAAAAAATAACTGCTTGCCTTGCAGAGCAATACTTGTCAAATTTTTTATCAGGGTTTCAAGCACTTTCTAAAACCTTCCATTCACATACCTCTCTCGCAATCAATACGTTATGATGGCGAGTTTGAATCTAGTTATTCTTTGGTTCTAGCTATCCTGCAAGATTAGTAATGAGCAGAGCATTTCACAATAACCACGATTAAACAACACACTTCTAAACATTTTGTTAAATTCGGCCAAATTTAATAAAAGTGTTATTTTTAGCATGAAATTTCAGATAACCCCTAAAGCTGAGCAAATCAATCTCTGTAAGCTATCATACTTGCAACAACACATAAAAGCATACACTTACATCTCTGTACATCTCATACTTGCAACAACACACAAAAGCATACACTTACATCTCTGTGAGCTACCATACTTGCAACAACACATAAAAGCATACACTTACATCTCTGTAAGCTATCATACTTGAAACAATACATAGAAGCATACACTTACATCTCTGGAAGCTACCATACTTGCAACAATACACAAAGCGGGTGAACTAAACAATTTCAATCTCATAATCATTATCGCCATGACCAAAAATGCAGCAGCTTGAAGAATCAAGTACAAATGCTATAATATTAAAATTTAAGTTGTAAGTTGTAAAAATGTAGTGGAGAGCGCCACTCTTTTGCTTTTCAAGATCAAGTTGAAATTGCACCCTAGGAAAAATCCTCAGCTGTCATTAAATAAGAGACATTAAACGAGAATAAAAAAAACAAGTAAATCTTAACCAAGTGAGCAAATACATGTTCACAGCCCGCAGTAAAGACACTAGAACAACTTTGAAAACGTTGCTCTATCATCTTGACTGATGATTTTGAACATAAGAGACATAAGAGCCTTTATTACAGATGAATAAAAAAGAAGAGCCTTTATTGCAGATGAATAGAAAGCACCTTACCACTGCGAATGGTTTCGTAGCACTAAATAAATGAAAAGAGAGTAAGATTAAAATTGTGAAAGACAACTAAGTTAATCGAGCTTACGTCAGAGGTAACCCATAGCATGATATGTGATAGAGGTTGTGAGACTGAGCTGATATAGAAACAACTACTGCAGCCTTGTTTATTCAAGCACATATTTAATAAATTATAATTGCATTCTTTCTTACCATTCCTTATCTGTTTCTTCTCCTTCATTTAAATCTTCACCTTTAATCCAGTACCTCCACTCATTTCGTAAAATCTGAAATTATACGAAACACAGTCACATGCAAGACTGGAGATAACTGACAGATATCACCTGTGCAGGAGTGTTTTCAGGATCGCTTTCAGCTTTGTCCGACGGTTAGATTAAGGCTTGCATATGGATCAAAGTAAATATTGAAATTCGAGCATAGTAGTGTGCTTGTGTGGCTGCGTGGTATTGGTATTATCAGCCAATAATAACACCAAATTCTAAATGAAGCTATTACATTGGCTGAAATTGGTTGAAATACCTTCATTTTGGGTCCGAAGGCTATCTTACAATTTCTAGAATTAATTGTTGATACATCACCCCCTTTGTTTATGATATATATGCTTATCTCAACTTCTGCATAACGAAAATAAGAAAGAACAAAAATACCTTGAATGCTATCACTATCGTTGACAAAGCAACACATGGTAAGAGTAATGTAACTGTTAACTTCTGGAAATACTAAAAGAGAAGATTGTGTATTATAAAAACATTGTTGTAGGATGCAGAATTACATTTTTACATATTCTGCAAAAATCACAAAAAACTGCGTACATGTGCAATTTAGCCTGATCATTCGAATATGTCACATAGTCTGTTGTCTTCTGCAGCTAATGTGCAGTAGCAGGCTGCATCAGAATTCATTAACACAAAAACATGTTAAATTATTGATGCATTATTGATTTATTTATTATTTCAAAAAATGACCATAGTCTATGGGGTAGGCTAGTACCATTGTGATGAATGTGTGTATATTACTATGATACCATAAATACTATACAAAACTTCCTTCACAAGGCTAATAAAACCCAAAATAGAATGAAGCTACATTTTATTGTTGCTTATTTAGGATTTCTGAACATTTATCAAGCAAGCGTTATCATCCAACTTACCTCATAACCAATGAAATCAAATTCAGGAGCACATACATAGAGCAGCGTATGAAAATCTTTATAATCTGTAAATTTTGATTTCAGTATATCAAAAATGTGTGCCTGTAATTAAAGACAAAATCAATTTTACCCTTGAATCATTAAAGAAAGATTCAACTTCAACAAATTCCATCTAATATTCAAACTCACTTCCTTTGTTTATATTTTTTATCCATTATTAAAACTGATTGAAAAGATGAAGTACTTACATCATCTTTTATTTGGAATAATTTAGCAGAACCAACTTTGATTGCAACTGATAGAACAATGAACAACCCACCTTGCGTTAACTAAAAATAATAAAATATTATTTCCTATGCATAAAAAAAATTAATATACCCTTTCATAAAACAATGAAAACGAGGCGTTCGTTGCTCAAAGTAGAACTTGTTACAGTGCAATAACTTTCTCTGCAAAATAATACCGCAATTGATTGAAAAAACTAATAATTTGCAGCTTAGTATTTTTAATTTAATCTGAGGTTATTTACCCAAATAATAATCCGATGAGGTAATTTCTCCAGTATATGTTCAAGTTTAACAACAACAAGAGCAGCTATCATTGCAGCCAAGAAGAATGAGCTAAAATATAATAAACAAGAGAGTGCTGACAACAGGAATCCCATTCAAAACAAATAGTGAGCAGTGAGGCTTTCCAAGATGATTTAGAATAATTTCAAGCTTGTAGTATTTCAACTAATGTGGACCTCACAATTATACATTACGGTTGTTTTAACATCGATCGATCGTTGCTTAAGAAATAGAAAAGCTAGAATGTCATTTTTTAATAACACTATATCAAATGCCAAAGACATATATTTTGGAGTCAATGAATATGTTATTGTGTCCAATGATCTGGATGTTGCTACTATTTTTAATGAATACTTTAGTAACACAAATTAGAGCCGTTGAGAAATCTTCAAACCATCACAGTATTGTCACTATCAAATAAATAAAGAAACAAAGCGACAGGATATTTTGAATTCAGTAATCTCATGACATCTTGCCTTGTGTCATGATAACTGGGAATGTTAATGTGTAGGAGGGCTAAAGGTGAAAGGACTTTATAACATTCCCTTTATACTTTTGATGAAACCATACTGTAGGTGTTAAAACTTTCAGAAAGTTAGGTCAACACGTAATTAACATGATGATGACGTCATCATTGGAAAATGTTTTTGTTCCAAAACTACATACCAAAACATTGTCATGTCAACAAGCTAGCAATTAATTGTGTTCTAATTACAATAAAACCAACCAACTACTACACATAATAATTGGTTGATTTTTAACATTATATTACATATAATTTTGAGAAAAAGTTAGAAAAAAGGCATTACCTGATGAGTAATGTATTAGCCATCTGTGCAATAAAGTTCAAAGCATGAGCAACCTGAAGAATAAACATTGTTTTTATCATAATAAATGCTCAAACAGAACTACTGATAATTGCCTATCATTTGCTTTCGATTATAGTTATCAGCTTTGCATACCCAAGAAACGCTTTGAACTGGTGATGGTCAACAGTTTTTCAGGCTTGGAATTATAACTCTAGATAAAATAGTAAATGAAGAATAATACATACCAGTAAACCATACAATATGATAGTCAGTCTTTTGCTTTCTATAAATTTTAGAAGGTAAAGTCCAAACAATGCACATACTTGAGTTAGTAAAGCAAACTGTGCAAACTAAAATAAAGATTGAAATATAATTAAATTAGGCATTAAAATTACAGTTCAGGTCAGACAATATGACAAAAAACATTTTTGCAGAGTCTGAGGGTTGATATGCATCAGGCGAAAAATTTGCGGCGAAAGCCAAAAAAAGACATTCCATTGGTAGAAATCTTCTTTTGGCTAGCAATTTTTTCGGTTCATGAAAATCAACCAAGAGTCGATAGCATGTCAATGGTTGAAATAAACAAGTCATTTGTAAGCTAATAAATTGCATTACGTCATCAAACTTGAAAGTGACAAAAACCAATGGATTCCAAAACCTTTCCACAGTGTACTTCTTTGTCAAAATACATCACATACCTGCCATGGTAACATGAAAAGTGTTGTAATAACAGAAAGGATAATACTATGTAGATATGTTGGTCTTGGACATCTAAAAATTTTATTTATAACATCAATTTGTGGAAGAAGTTAGCAGGCTTACTACTATAATTTATTTTGAGAAAATCAGTTACCCTGCTTGCTCACAAGAACAAATGTTGTCAGATATTATGGGTCTGCAGGGTAATTGTAATTTTGAAATAATACCAATATCAGATCACAAACAAACATTAAATATCACTATAATAAAATATAAAACATTCCTTACTTAATTAAGTGCACGACAGCCAACATCTGTGCAATTAAAAATGGAAATGAAAAACTTTCACGAAGTGGTGGTGTCCACATAACTCTTGTAGACTAGAAAACAACAATTATAAATTAAATCAAAGATACGGTATTGATAGTAGCCCTCTAAACCAAGTGGAAGTTAAACCAAACCACATAAATATGATTTGTGTACGCACATTATACATCAGCGTTTGAAATATATCTATATTAAGATGGTAAAGTTTCAGTTCAAATAAACAATTGGAACGCCTTTTTTAAGATAAAATTATGCCAGGTCACTGAAGTGGAGAAGAGTAGTGAAATTTCATATCCAGGATACAAATTGGATACACACATTATACTTCATAACATTATGTATAAACTAAATAATAATGTCAATTATCATCTCAAAAAATTGCCCTTCTAGAATAATCACCACGAATACATGTACCAAATTTTGAAATGCTAGCACTTCGGGAAAATAGTCTATTAAGAAAAGCGGGACACAGCCAATGCCGCCACAAAGTGATAGCAATAGCCCCTACACACAATAACAATTAATCACAATGCAGGAGATATATTTAAAGATAGTTATAGACGTAAAGCTTTACTCAAAATTCACTCCTTCACAGTGATTTTATCATTGTACAAACAAATTCGATTTGAGATGAGATAGAAAACTGGGATCGTAGAAATAAGTACCTTAACCCTATTTCAACCGGAGAGGGAGGACGATGATCTTGGTATTTGGCAATACTTTTGTTAAAAACCCGGAAACTATGTTAAAGAGCAACATAATGGCTGTCAAAAACCGCAATCAGAATGGAAAAATATTATCCAGAACTCTTTTAATTGTAATTCTAGCAAAATATACATTTTAAGCAAAATTTGCCATTTTGAAATATGTGATGATGTCATCATTTTTTTACAAATTGTTTTATCGCTATATTATCGTTCGAACGTTTTGCAGCGGAAATAACTTTGGCCAAAAAGGCCAGTTGAAATAAGGTTAAGGGAAGAAACGAATGCAAAAGAAAAAATGCAGAATTAAATCTCAAGATTTTTAAGTGATTCGCATTCTTAAGTTCCGCATTTTTCTTTTTTTTTTGCGAACACTTTCTTCCATTAAGGTAAATTATTATATTTGGTAAATATGAAAGGTTTTTCCACTATATTGGCATATTTAAAAAAACAAACCCATAAAAAATTTCCGGTCCTGAGGGCCAAAAGTGATCCTGGGTCCATTTGGAATTATATTTTGGTCACCAGTTTTCAAATAAAATAACATGAAAAGTCACCATGTAGGATTAATAGCAATAGTGGGTCAAACGTTATACAAAATTTTTTGGGGGTTGTGGTACAAAGTACCCCCTTACCCTGTAAAATAGGGTTAATTTGAAGACCCATATCAATAAGTGTATGATGTCAACACATTGTTTAATGTTTGAATTGATATTTTCCATATTCTATTGTTTTTTGTACACATACATACTTATGATTTAATGATTTAGCACAAGTGTTGGTTGGCTTGGAATCTTTCTGTAATGTGCCTGGTACCTTGCTATCTATACCTTGCTATCTATGCTAGATGGTTATCTTTAACAATTTATTAATTCCCAAAATAAAACTTTTAATGTAAGATAATTTTAAATTTGTATTATAATACAATAATATCTTATTTTTTAAGTATTTTAAGAATTTGAATATTGTTTTGTGAATTAGAATCCCAGCAAGCAAAAATCTTGTTCAAAGTCAGCAGAAATGATGCTAGTACAATGTTGAATATATTATTTCAGAAATTCTGTTTAAAAATTAATTACCTGATTGTACAAGGAACAATATTATGATACTGTTTAATTCAGTTATTTGACTTCTGAGAAGTCACTATGGAGTCACCATTTTTAAATATAGTCTATATGTGAATGAATGTCATTTTGTATATATACTTAAATAGCTATTTTGTGATAATATTCGGTCGAACGACATTGTTCTAGCATCTTTACTGCAGACTTTGGACAAGTTTTTGCCCGCTGGGAATAAGAGTAAACAATTACTGTGGAGGAGAGAGTATTGAGTATTTATCAGGCTTAAAAACTGAACACTATACTAAAAAAACACTCCTCCACATGTGATGTCTGGCAGTTATATTCAGACTTGAGCAGAAGCTTTACAATGTATAAACTTTATTGCTACAAAGTTAAAATATGTTATAGTAGATTAAGAATAAGTTTATATACAAGCAGATGTAATGGTTAAGAACTCCTGTGTGAAATCATTCATATTTGCTTGTATATATGTTGTTAATTAGTATTCTTACCTTGATTGTGGTAGTTGATCAGTTAGTGAGATGTCAAGTTAGTAATTGATAAGTACCAAACCAACGTCCAGTGATCGATATGTACTTTTATATCTAAATTATTCAGTAGTAACATATGTAACATATCACATTTTAACTTTGTAGCACTGAAAAATGGCTGCTAATTTTGTAATTTTTTGTTTTAATTTTTATCCAATACATTATGGCACCAATGAAGTCTGAATATAACTACCAGTTATCACCTGTTAAAGTTATACTCAAAAACACTCCTCCACAGGCTTGTATAACCAAAATAAAAACTGTGAAGGTGATGTTACATCAATTATTTGAAATTACTTTTATTTTCGTTACAAAGAAACCAATCAATTGCAAGATTGTTGACTCAATGCTCTTCTCCTTTCCTTGTTTCTTACAAAGAAACCATTTAAATGCAAGATTTTTTACTCCAGTGCTCTTCTCTGTTGTTTTCTTTTTGCAACATTGTTAACTCAATGTTCTTCTCCGTTGTCTTTTTTCTTACAAATAAACCATTCAAATTCTAGATTGTTGACTCAGCATTCTCGTTTACATATTTTGTGAGATAATCTCTCACTAAGAAATATTATTTAGTTAAACTGCACTAAATTATTTATAGCCTGGGTTAACTTCTTTCATGAAATAGTTTAGAAGTATAAAACAAGGAAGTAAAAAGGTGTCTAGAACTTATAATAGTAAAGTAACTTTAAGCCGCTGCTATGTCTTGGTATATCTCTCGTGTGATTTTCAAGCTGTGCATTCTACATTTTATTTACTGTCAACTTCCGCTAATTCAAACCCTCAAGGGAACAAGTTATTCATTCAAAATAGCAAATATTAAAATATCGAACGCATTTTATTTTAGGACACGCTAGATTTTAAAAAAACTAAACGATGTTCCCAGTGGGCAAAAACTTGTTTAAAATCTGTAGTAAAAATACTAGAACAACGTTTTCAACAGTGTTCTAGCGTCTTTACTGCAGACTTTGAACACGTCTTTGTCCACTGGGTATAGCAATAAACTTGCAATAGACTGGTGGGATAATGAGAATTGTTTTAACAATACTATTCTACTATGCTTTTTTTCCTCATTTTCGAAAATATTTTCCTGCTTTCTCTGTTAAATAAGAGTATGAATATAACTGCTACCCAGTGGGCAAAAACCTGTTCAAAGTCTGCAGTAAAGATGCTAGAACAACGTATTCAACGTTGTTCTAGCATCTGTACTGCTGACTTTGAACAGGTTTTCCCCCCACTGGGTATGTTCTTTGAATTTACAGATCAGAGCTGAAAATAACTACCAGACACTATCTATGGGGGAGTATTTTTGAGTAACTTTAAATATTTTAATTTTACAGTCTTGCAGCTTCAAAAACACTTCTCCACAGTTGATGTCTGCAAGTTATTTTCTATATAACAGTTAGTCAACTTTATGTTTTAGATTAT
>JAULBZ010000853.1:0-26107 GCA_032360805.1 Neoturris breviconis
GCCTGGGGTTTATTGTGACCAATTTTCAAAATGGAGCAGTAGTTCGAAAGTTATTGCGTTGTGGTACATTGTACCCCCCCCCCCCCCCACGGGTTATTAGACCCCCCCAAAAGCCGGGTCTTATAGGGTTAACTCAAGAAAACTAAAGCTTTATTTCATTTGCTTTCAAGATTATAGGAGCATGATCCTAAATCTTGGGCCCTTTTTTGAGCTTAGTTGATCGACTTATGATGTACTGATATAATTATTAGTTTAATATATTATTGACATTTTTGGAGAGTTAGTAGCAGAGACACCAATGAAATGGAATTCATTCTTTACCGTGTTCAAATAATAAAAAGTAAACATGAGTTTTGGTACTTAAATTTGAGATTATCTTTTATAGCAACCTCAAAATTTCTGTCTGATATCACCTGTGGAGGAGTGTTTCTGAGTAGAGGTTTTATATTTGATGCTGAAGTTGTGTTCAAAACACTCCTCCACAGGTGATACCCAACAGTTATATTGAGGCTTGCTCAGAATGTTTATATTCATGGCATTTGGTTTTCAAACCTGAAAAAAACTTTTGGACATCACCTGTGAATGAGTGTTTTTGAGTATGGTATAGACAGTTATACTATAAAAATATCCCCCTACTGGTGATATGTATGGCTGTTATCATCTAGCATCGTTGTACTTTTGTTTGTTTAGAAAATATAAACTTTGACAAAAGTAGAAATATTCATAGAAGTTATCATGTAATTCTCACACCAAAGCAAGTATGTCAAAAGTTTATTATTTCTAAAGGTGTCTCAGGGCTCGAAATAACAGCCGGTCATCACTGTGGAGGAGAGATTTTTTTCGGTGTCTAATATTGTTTTATCATATTTATTTGTATGTGCTATATTTTAATCTAATTAATTTCCAAGTTTTAAGGGAGATTTAACATTTCATTGGTTATTCATTCAAGAGGGTGTTCATTTTAGGGAAGGGATTTTCGGAGATAGAAATAGGCGTAAAACAACGTTGAAGCATACTTAACAGTGTTTAAAAAATAAGAGCAAATAATCACTATAGAGGAGTTTGACCACATGCATACAAATTTCATACTCAAATGATAATGGAAGAAGTGGAGAATTGGAAAAATTTTGACCTGCTAATTTTCTACGTGACTTTGACCATTGCATCCATTTTGTACTTTGGAAAGCTTCTTCCCTCATTTTTTTAAGATAATATAATGAATCAAGAGATATTTTTTTAGATGGCTTTTAGAACTTTAGGAATTGAAGTATCCATTTTGATTTTGGTGAGCTTCCTTCTTCAATTTTGAAAGTAATATTATAATGTTATTCTCTTAAGGGTCATAAAGCGTCATTACTACACCATAAGTGTTAGTATTTTTTATAGCATTAATTACTTTCAATGTTATGATTTAGAAATGTAAAATGACATACAACACTTTTTAATTGGTATTCATTCATAGAAAATATAATTCTATAAGCTATACACAATATACATTGATATAACTTTACCTTGGTTTAGCAGCTACTTTTAATACCGTAGCTTTGATTGAGCATTGCTTCAGGCTAGAAAGCCTGACTCAATGCCCCAAAAATTCCCTTTCCACAGTGATTATTTACTCCTGTTTCAAACACAATTAGTAAACAATCTTATAATGGAATGTGTGTATAGATGCGACAAAGTCATGTTGGAAAATAAAATAAAAACAAGTGTTTTTAGCGACATATCCGTAGAGCTTTTTGACCTTTTTTTAAAACTTCACCAAATAAGATAAGATGACAATGCAAAAAATAAATCTACAATTCCAATCAAAACCATTAATACGCAAGGTTGAAAGAGAAAAAAGGTAATTTTTATTATATAATGACTAATCACCAGCATTGTAATGGAAATAGTTTCTTTATCTCTTATAATTATAATTATAAAGGAAACTAATCAGATCAGCATTTGAAAATAAGAAGAGAGATTTTTGAGTATAGCTTCAGGCTTTGCAGTATGAAGCTATTCTCAAAAGTTCTCCATCACAGTGATTATTTGCTCTAGTTTCAAACACTGCAGACACAAGTTTGTGAACATCACACTCTTTATTATCTTTGCAATTTCATTTTGTATTTTGTTATACTTGCTAATTATGAACGATTTTTCTTTAAAAAAAAAATTCTTGGTCACCAGTTTTCCAGTTCAATAACATAAAAAGTCACAAAATTTAGGCCTGCAAAAGTTATACAGAATCTTTGAGAGTTGTGATACGAAGTAACCCCTCTCAGGTTAAAAAGGGTTAAGAGAGTTTGAGAGGTTGCAGGGTAGTTTCACTGTAGCATTAGCTTTGAAATGTAATTTTTTGTTTGTAGTAAAAGGATCATTTTAAAAATAAATGTTAAGGTTCAATATGCGATGTTTTAGAAACTTATTTTTATTAGCTATCAACATGTGAGATGATACTTGAACAAGAAGGAATATATGGAGGTTAGTGCAACGGTTAAATAACTACTGACATCACTGTAGAGGAGAGATTTTTGAGTTTAGTGGTCAGCTTTTAAGCTGAACACTCTACTAAAAAAACACTCTTCCACAGGTGATGTTTGGCAGTTATATTCAGGCTTGCTGACATGTAAGTATGTTTAAAATTTTAGCAGTTAAAACTTCCAGCCAACAAAAGGTTTCGGGACAATAAAGATTTTAGATATTCCCCATGCCAAAACTTTTATTATCCGAACATTTTCGAAGTTAATGTAAGCGTCTCCTTTCTGATATGTTTGTAAGGAAAGGAGTTGGGAGGGAGTGCTCTTATCCAAGAGATGGGCATAATTCATGGAGCTTAAATTAATTTAGGTCGATATACTTATAGATGTGACAATTAACGAATTAGCACTGGATATAATTCCATTAGATATTGATTTGCTTTCGTTTGAGATGCCGTTGTGTTATAAAGAGTTTTTCTTGGTAAGTAATCCTCTTTTATTTGTGCGAATTCTAAATGAAGCCATTGCATTGGTTGAAAGTGATGTCACTTGTCAGGTGATGTAGCTTTTAACCAATGTAATGGCTTTCTATGGAATTTGTGAAAATGAATTTGCCTAGTGGAAGTCCGCCTTAATATCTGCTCCAAACTGAAAACACTTTTTTTAAGCATTTATTTCTACTGTCCGAAGGATTGTTAAAAGCCAAAAGAACACATTTAATTGGTAGAAATTGATGTCACAATCAGGTGACCTCAATTTCTACCAAAGGAATGTCTTCTTTTGGCTTTTGCAGCAAATTCTTTGCCTAGTGGAAATAATATTTTAAAAAATTGTTGTTACTCTATCATAGAAATGATAATTATGGCACAATTTTGCTTGAAATAAAAATAACATTGTGCTTTTTAGCCTGAATCTACGTTGAAAAATCACACTTCCACAGTGATTATTTACTCTTACTTTTATGTACTGAGTGTGACCATTATTTTATTCTCAGGACGAAGATAGTACATGGTTTCATACAATAGCTCGCGCTATGTGCACATTACAAGCAATGTTTGGATCGATTAGTAAAGGATATTGTTTAGGTGCAAAGTCAAAGGTAATCAGACACATTTTTACCAAAAGGGGAATTATACTAGTATCAAAATGGCTTGTACACAAGGAGCACATTTGCAGAAAGATATTTGCTTTGCAAAGTTTTTCTCTGCATGCTCTGTAGTGAAATCCATATTGGTGCCCGTACTATTTCAGAAATTGGAAATCTGCCTTAAACCTATTCTTTTTAGGCTTTTTAGACTGTTCAAAACTAGTTGGTGGATCTCCCCTTCCCCCCTAGAGATCTCCAGATCAGATTGGTTTTATACCATGAAACTTGATATGATAATTAAATTAAACTGTAATGAACATTTTGCTACAAAAGTATTTTTGAAGACGTCATTATTTTATAATTTTACCTCAAAAATAATTTGCAAGCCTCAAAATAATGGACAGACGTCACCTGTGGTTAAGTGCTTTTTGAATACAGTATTCAGCTTCAGGTGATGCTTGCCCTTTTTTTTGAGGCTTGAGTTTTAGTATTATGTTGTCATTATGTTGATTATACAATACAAAGCAAGTATTTTCCCTTTCTTCCACTACTGGTAGGAACCTTTTTTTATTAGATGTTGGTGGAACTCTTGCAAAACATGATGTCTGAAGAAAGGGATTATACTCCCACAAATGGTGTAGAAATTGGTTCATTCATTGTTATGGATAGAGGTATGTGAAATTTTTCACTTGAATGCGTTGATCAAATAAGTTAAGGACCCTCTGCATGCCTCAATATAACAGTCATACATCACCTGTGGAGGGGTGTTTTTTGAGCACAGTTTTCAGCTTTGAAGCTCAAAACTGTACTCAAAAAACCCTTTTCCAGAGGTGATGTCTCGCCGTTATATTGAGGCTTACCTAGTTGCAGAGAAGAGTACTGAATTGAAACAAAGAAACCAATTCATTGTAAACTCGTTGACCTAACACTTTTTTGTGCAGTTTCATTGTTGTAAAATTTACTTTGATTTTGGATTGAAATTTTGAGGTGATACCTTACTATGTCATATTGCAGTACAAACACAATGTATTCTGCAAACAAACTCTCATGAGTGTCTTTGTAGAATATCTTGTGCGTTACCATTGACATTTCAAGAAAATAGAAATGATACAGTGTAGGCTGCTGTGATTCTGAAATTTCTGTAGATCTTCATGGGTAAGGAGCTATCTCCAAAATTCGTTACAAAAAGCAGATATCTTAGCAGCTTTAAAAAAAGTCAAAATCAATAATTTTGAGAAACATTAATCTACGATGAAGAGTGTTAAGTAAACGAACTTGCAATTGATTGGTTTCTTTTTCTGTACAAAGAAACCAATCAATTGCAAGCTCGTTGATTCTCCTGAGAACAAATTTTTGTTAACCCTAAAGAGTAGTATCGATGAAAATACAGTCTAAGACTAAACAAGAAAATAATATTTACCCTCATTTTTGACAAAATATATGTAAATGAGTAAATTATTATATACTTAGATCTTGATCCCGTGAGTATGTTGTTATCACAGTTAACATATGAAGGTCTTGTTGCTGAAACATTTGGTATAAAGAGTAGTAAGTAGTGATGATCTTTATGTTGTTTTACATTTTACAATGCACTATTAGGTTAAAAAGTGTCAGATTAGGAAAATTGGCATCAGACAAAACATTTCCTGACATTGATCTGACATTTTCTGACATTAAACATTGTTTTCTGTGACATTTTCATACATTCTCTGACATTTGTCTGACGCTTCTTGACACTATGTTTCTGACATGTTCTGACGGTACCAAATATTTTCATGTGTTTGGCTGACAGTAACTTTTTTGTCTGACATTTAGGGACATAATGGGATACGTTGCTTCCTGTTCTGACACTTTGATACCTTATAGTGATGGCAAATGGAATAAATTTACACTCATTGTGTGTTTCTTACACATGCTCAGGCAAATACCAAAATAATATTAACCTAGAAAGATTTTCAGCACTGTTTTCAAACTTGAATATAACTTCTGGATATTACCTGTGGAGGAGTGTTTTGAGATTTTTTAGCTTTTCATTGGTAGAAATTCTATACTCAAAGTCACTCCACTGCAGGTGCTGTCTAACAGTTATATTCAGGCTTGGTACTGTTCATGTCAAAATTTTCTTACCTTTATCAATTGAAATTTAGGACAGAGGCCCACTACTACTCTAGTTGCAGGCACCTTGTATTTTTCTTATATTTTTTAGCTTTCTTATAATGTTTAGGTATTGTAGAGTTTGGCAAAGATGTAACTGGTTCTGACCAAAAAGCTCGTTTGAATCTTAACTCTTCAGATCAAGTATTTTACTTATGTTATCATTTTGTTTCGTATCTGTTTCCCACTATGCAGACAAATCTCTTTTTTCATGAACAGTGTCTGAAGATATGCAGACAAACTGTTGTACCATACCTTTTTTACAACGGTGTTTGGAGATATGCAGACAAATTTCTTAGACAATGCTATTTTTACGAACGTTGTCTGGAGATATTCAGACAAATTTCTTGAACAATACTTTTTTCACAAACGATGTCTGGAGATACGCAGACAAATATCTTGGACAATATGTTTTTCACGAACGGTGTCTGGAAATATGCAGACAAATCTTTTGGACAATAGTTTTTTTACAAATGGTGTCTGAAAAATCTCTTGGACAATAATTTTTCACAGACGGTGTCTGGAGATTTCATTGTGCTACCAGAGATCTTTATGACCCTTTAAGTTCCGAAATAGTTCAAATTCATATAAAGAAAACCAGATTAAGATGACTAAAAATTAGAATAATGCGAATGTCTCATATCTGTAATGGTAAATCAGTGTTCAAGCCTGAATATAACTGCCGGACATCATCTGTGGAGGAGTGTTTTTTTTTAGTATAACACTATATTCAAAAAACACTCCTCCACAGGTGATGTTTGGCAGTTATTCAGGCTTGGTGTTTGAAATGAGTACAAATAGTCACTGTTGAAGAGGGAGAGCATAGTTTTAGGTTTTACAACCTGAAACTATGCTCAAAAATCACTCCACCACAGTGGTTATTTGCTCTTGTTTCAAACACTGGAACATAATAACCCTACTCCACATTGGTTATAATGTGGATATTTCTAATAACACCTGAAGTCTTTAATTTACTCTGTTTATTACTAGGTATTTTCAGATATCCGCGGAATGCATATAACGAATGTCTTTCCATTATTAAGTCATAAAGCTAAACAACTTCAGTGTGGATATGATGTATGGAATATTTATTTAATTGGGTTATATTTTCTGTTTAGTCAACCAAATAATGTTTGGATGGACTATTAATATCACTTGGCGTTGATGACTTTGGTGTTCTGCTTTTCTTTTTAAACCATGTTCTTGAAGTGGTACTACCGCATTTCCTCGATTAAGCGCCCCCTCCCTTGAATCCCCCCCCTCCTCAAATAAGCGCCTGTCTAAATAAATAAGCGCCCAAGGGCACTTAATCGAGGAAATACGGTATTTTTAAAATCAGCAATTGGAGTCAATGTTTTTTTGTAAGAATTCACTAATATTTTTTTAATCTTGTCCACTCAGAAGCAAGTATATGACAAAAAGGGTAAATAATGCGCTTTCAGTCCAATGGACCGAAAATATGTGATACCATCCTGAAATTTAGTATGGATTATAGGCAATATTATGAGACTGTTGGCCAATTTCTTTTGATTGTGGGCGAAAAAGGGATTTTTTTTCAAAATTAGAGAGTTACGAAATTTTTCGAAAAAGATTTCTAGCAAAAGTTTTGAATATTTGAATTGTATGAAGTTTTTACTACATCAACCCAAAACGTATACCCAAACAGTTAAGTTGTTGAAGTTTTGAATTTGCCATGAACTTTGACCATGTTTGAAATTATTTTCATGTTGCATTTCTATGAGACTTTGACTACATTCAATCAAAAGTTAGATATAAGTTTATCCTGGTTTATAATGATTTGACCATAAATTATAATCGGACTCAGAACATTTTTGAAAACTAAATCTTAAATTATGATTTGACCATGAATCTGTTTTGGTATCCATTTTTTTATTTGGGGGAAGTTTCTTCCTTAATTCTTAGAGAAATAAAATATGTAAATCATAGAGCTACTGTAACTTTGATAAAATTTTAAGAATTGAAGTATCCATTTTGTTTTTGGGAAGCTTCCTTCTTCAACTTCAAAGAAAACGTGATATGAATAAAGTTAATTAAGGGCCATAAGACTTTATTACATCAGTTTATGTCATAAAGTTAATGAGTTTGTGACAACAATTATTCCCAATATGAATTATTTAAATGGCAATAAAATAAAGGGGGTAATAAAGGATCTATGGCAAAAAGGGTATTCTTCAAGTACATTCTTCTATTGTCTAGTGTTTCTTTATTCAAATTGTAACATATGATGATAGAAAGTCAGAAGCTATACTCACAAGTCACTCCTCCACAGTGATAGTTTACTCATAACTTTGATTAATATTCCAAACGTTTTTGTATGAACATTTTTTGTGTTAACGTACTTCTGCAAATCATCTCAAACTTCAAAAGTATGTCATGCACTTGCATCAGGGAAGCAAATAAAGATTTTCAATAGTAAAAGACTTGTTGGGAATTGTACATTGCATTCGCTACCTCTAGGGTATCAATATGTGCTATATAAGATTAACAAGTGATATCCAGTACAACTTTTCCGATATTAAAGTTGATTTTCCAATGCAGTAGATAATCACTGCGGGTGAGTGAATTTTGTGCATAGCTTAAGACTACGTAGTCTGAAGCTATGCTTAAAAATCCCTTCCCCTACAGTGATTATTTAATATTGTTTCAACCAATACACTGCTGCTAAATATTTTTTTATTATTTTTTCCTTACATAGAAAAGAAATCAACTTGAATCTGTACAAGATTTCAAACAGTTTGTATCTGAAGATTTGAAAGCATTAAAACAACAGCACAAATCTCTTGCATTGCGTATGTAATATTTATCTAGCCTGATATCACATGTCGATGAATGGTTTTTAGTATAGGTTTCAGCACAGGTGATGCCTGACAATTATTGTTGGACACATTTTTGTCTTTTAGACAAACAATAATATTTCCCAAAAACTTGTTCGAAGTCCGCAATAAAGATGCTAGAACAAAATGGTCCGATGTTGTTTTAGCATCATTACTGCGGACTTTGAACAAGTTCTTTACCACTGGATTTGGCTTATTCCAAAGATCATGTATATTTGTGACCAATTTTTAAATGTCTTTCTTTGACAATGTTCTATCGTGAATTTATTTAATGTTTAAGTCACTTTTCAATAAAGGTTTCTGATTCCATAAGACATTATTTTTGTCTAGCTCAACGTCTACATCCTCATCTGTGATGATTATCAATCACCTGTCATGTGACATCGCTTTCAACCAATGTAATGGCTTCATTTAGAATTCAGAGGAGATCCACCTTAATTAATCTATCCCAGGGCGCTGATATTACGTTCGGGCAACTGAATTTCGTGATTTGCCTGTCTGAATTGACTACAAAAGAATATTTTAAGATTTGTCACTATCTTCTTGTAGTTACTATGTTAGTTTATTATATTTGTAGATATTGGTGCATGTGAGGCAATTCTTTCAAGAAAAAGTGTGACTAATTTTGAAGAGTGTTTAAATGTTGAACAATGTAAGTGTAATCACGGGTCGAAATAAGAGCAAATAAACACTTTGGAGGAGGGATATTTGAGCATAGTTTCAGGCTTTGTAGCCTGAAGTTATGCTTAAAAATCACTCCTCCACAGTGATTATTTTACTTTATTTCATCTGCTTATAATTAGACGAGGCTCCAAACATGTTTTGTGAATTGTTTATCACAAATTGCAGGAGTTTTGACCTAAATCTTTAGTTCATCAAGATTAGATAAATTAGCTATATAGAAAAGGTGAGATTGATCAGTATCTATGGCTCTTCAAAATAATATATGTTCTGTGAACTAAACCTGAAAATTACTGCTGGACACTCCTCCACAGGTTATTTTCAACAGTTTTTTTCAGGCTTAATTGTTGTTGAATGATTGATAGTGGCGTGATATTTTAATGGATAGTTTTCTGTTAGCCAATAGTCGAAATAAAGTACTGTTCTCCATAGAAAATTCCTTAAAGTTCTGTATCGTATCGCTGGTTCTGTACCAAATCGCTGGTTGATTTCAAAGTGAACTCTAGTAGTTAGACAAATCTATTGTTGTTGACTTGTATTATATGAGGGAGTAGCTAGTTCATTTCTTAACAGCTATACAGATGATAATCCAGTAGGTAAAAACTTGTTCAAAGTCTGCAGTAAAGACGCTATACTAGCAGTAAAGACGATCTTTACTACATAGTTTGAACTAGTTTATGCCCACTGCGAAGCATCATTCTCTTAAGTCTAGAAATAAATGTCAGACATCACCTGTGGAGGAGTGTTTTTGGTATAATTTTTAACTAACTTATGCAAACACTCTTCTACAGGTGATATCCGGTAGTATAGCTTAATTCACCAATTCATTTGTCAAAGACTAAAGCTTGATTTCTACTAGGTGAAAAATTTGGTGTGAATGCCAAAACAGGACATTCCATTAGTAGAAATTTACATTTCCACCAATGAAATGTCTTCTTTCGGCTTTTGCACAAAATTATTTGCCTTATGAAAATTTACCTTAAAGGACTGTTATACAATAAAATTAAAAGTGAAGAGTAGTGTTGACTAACCAATCAATACCTAGATTGTAAATTCAATACTCTCCTTCTTTTAGGCCTTCTTGATGAAACGAAATCAAAAGAAAATGTTAACTATATTGAAACCTGTATAAATAGACAAGTATGAACTGTTCAAAGTCCGCAATAAAGACGCTACAACGTTGTTCTAGTGTCTTTATTGCGGACTTTGAACAAGTTTTTGCCCATAAGTTGCATGTGATATAGATCATTGCTTGTTTAGTTCGGTCTGTATTCATTTTGTTAGATTCTCAGCGTAAATCTTATTCTTTCTGGATCCACAAAGGGATAGAACAAAAAGTTAAGCCAATTAGTTTTAATCGATTTATTCGGTTATAAGCCCTAACAACAACTATGACATCACCCTGTGACGTGTCAAGTTTTGCAGCTAAAAGCTATGCTAAAAAACTCATCCACAGCTTATGTTCAGTCTTGCCAGTTTTTAAGTACATGATTCAAGATATAACTGTCTTCTCATCTCAAGAAATCTATCCTAATTGTCACATTTGATATTCAAATTAAGAGCAAATAATATTCACTGTGGAGGAGTGATTTATGAGCAAAAAACTGATCCTCTACAGTTAATATTTACTCATATTTCGGACACTGGATTTATACCTTTTATTATGTTCCCCTCAATTATTGCATCGGATTGTGGTTAAAATAACTGCTGGTAATCACTAAGGAGGAGAGATTTTTCAGAATATTTTCAGGGTTAAAATAACTGCAGGTTATCACTGTGGAGGAGCTTTTTGAATATTTTCAGCCAAATTGGCGGAAAATATTCTGAAAAATCTCCTGTGAAGGAGGTAATCTCCTCCACAGTGATGATCAGCGATTATTTTAACTCCTGATCAAATATTTTTTTGCAGTGATAATCATTAAACATTATTGTAGAAATATACCCACATCAGCTGAATTTCAAAAACATAATCATTTAAGTGTCCCTAGATCCCTGACATAAAGGCTAACGAAATATACGATAGCTACCTTTAGATGTGGTGATGTGATGGTTATTTTCTCTGTTTAGAACCCCGAGTTACATTGTTTAAGATTGTTATGTCTGTTATCGATTTGTAAAGGAGGTAATGATTATTTTTGTTGTACCAATCAAGAACAGATAAAAGGCTAAAAAAAAACTCTCTCCGACTGTGGAATACCTTCTGTACAAGTTGAAACTTTCATTTTTATTTTAAGGAATTGAATCCGGTTTATAAATCACTCAGCTCAGTAGGTACGATATTGTCCTAGTGTGCTTACTGCGGACCCAATAGGAAGATACAGTACCAACAACAGATGAAACGGCTATAATAAGAGGCTTGCTTAGTTACATTTTAATTGTGTTAGTGAATTTACATTTTTTCATAGCTTCCAGTGGATTAAATCAGAGCAAACAATCTCTGTGAAGGAGAGATTTTTGAGCATAGCTTCAAGGTACAATGCCTGATGTATGCTGAAAATCCATTTCTTCACATTGGTCGACCATTGATCTTCTGTACAAGTTGAAACTTTTACATTTTTATTTCAAGGGATTGATTCCAAGCTTTATAAATCACTCAAGACACAATACCTTCAGGTAACATAACGGTTTGTTTCCATTAGGCGGTAAATTCTATGCGATAGCCTGTTCAAAGTCAGCAAAATAACGTTTTTGGCAGCTGTGAAGAAACATAATGGACAGTAGTTAAAATAAGAGCGCACTCACTACGTGATCTTTGAGTATAGTTTCAGGCTTAAAAGCAGATATCCACTAGGAAAATTTGTTTTCACGAATTTCAACAGATATCATGGCATCATTTAGAAATCGTGCAAACGAATTCGTGTTGTGGAGATGGACTATGCTTTGCTATTATTTTTGTAGCACTGTATGGATGGTCTCCTTGACCTTGATTTGGTATTATTTTGCAATTCCAATGTGGAAACGTTGAAAACTACTCAAAAATACTCCCACACAAGAGATTATGATTATTAGACTGGCAAATATCAAGTTGCAGATTAATGTGGAGAAGTGCTTTTTGAGCATACCTTCAGGCTACAAAGACTGAAGCAATGCTTAAATATCACTCCTCCACAGTGATTACTGGTTAATTGAATACTGTATAATCTTAACCAAGCTCATTCATTGATTGATTTATTATCTTTGTAAATGCTCAATATTACTCCTCCACAGTGATTACTAGTTATTCAAACATTGTATAATCTTCACCAAGCTCACCATTATTGATTGATTTGTTACCTTTGTAGAGTTTTGGTTATCATCACGTACTAACAATGAAACGTTTAAAAGATATTGGAATATTTTCAGAAAGCAGTGACGTGAGTTAATTTATAATAATATACATCATGCTTACTGTGTTTTCTTGAATAAGCGCCCAAAATCGACCAAAAAGAGGGTGCACTAATTTAAGGGAAGTCTAAAAGCTGAACAATGTACTCAAAAAACACTCCTCCACAGGTGATGTCCAACAGTTTTATTCAGGCTTGACCTTTTCCATAATTATTCTTTCATTATTCAATGCAAATATCAAGTTAATCAGCGTCATCATCAAAGAGTTTGAAAGGCTTCCTCCATATCAGATTCTGTGCTGACAACAAATGAATTGTCTTTGTCATAACATGTTTCTTCTCATAACAAAACAAGTGCGTTCGAAGTTTGGGGCGCTTATCAAGGAACATCCACTTACAAGGGGGTGTTTACTTTGGGGAGGCGCCTATTACGAATTATATCATCTAAAGGTGCACCACCACTAGGTGAATTCGTTCTCATGAATTCTAAATAATGCTATTACATTGGTTGAAAGTGATGTCACCTGCCTGGTGACATCGTTTTCAACCAATGTAATGGCTAACATTTAAAATTCATTTAAATTTAGATTATTCGAGGAAGGCGATTTTTTACGATCAGTTATCTGTACTAAATGAAAACAAATAATCACTATGGAAGAGCAACCAACACTGCGAAATCTGAAGCTATGCTCGAAAACCCTCTTCCGCAGTGTGTATTTGCTATTATATTAAGCGCTGACACAATTTGCAGCTGAAAACTATACTCAAAACAGTTGATGTCCCATAGTTATTTTCAGAGTTCCATGCACCACGTGGCAAAAACAAAAGTCCGCAGTAAAGATACTAGAACAACGTTAAAAACGTGGTTCTAGCATCTTTATTGCAGACTTTGAGCAAATCACGACCACACATTATCTCTATCCTCAAGTAATAACCACTATTACTAACTTGGCTGTAAATGATATGTTATGGTCCTCTCCATTGGGCAAAAACTTGTTCAAAGTCAGCAGTAAAGATGCTAGCACAGCGTTTTCAACGCTGTTCTAGCATCTTTACTGCTGACTTTGAACAAGTTTTTGGTAACTGGGTCGGGGTTATATGAATTTAACAGTATTTTTCTTTTACATTATTAGAAAAGAAATATGTTCCCAAAATTAAGAAAAAAGTTTAATCTGGTTAGTAAAACTTTTCCAGTGGGCAAAAACCTGTTCAAAGTCAGCAGTAAAGACACTAAAACATCGTTGAAAATGTTGTTCTAACGTATTTAACTGCGGAATTTGAACAGGTCTTTGCCCAGGAGGTTATTTGATTTATCATTATGTGCTGATTTGTTTCCGAGGTAAGTGAGAAACCAATCAAAGATGTTAACTCATAGACTCTTCATCACATTATAGCTACTATGTGTTTAACTTCATGAAAGAAATTACGTTATTACAACGTTGGGTGAGAGCGAAACTAAATTATTATTTATTAAATTATCTGTAGAGAAAGATTCTCGAAATTTTTAATATTCAATAAATAACTATATTAATAATCTGGTCATTACTTTATCCCTTATCAAGATCAAGATTTCCATATGTTACACAATTTTGGAAATTATGCAAATTATATAAGATTACAGTGTCTTATTTCAAATACCAAAATAGAAATAGTTACATAATGCCATACTAATTATGCCTGTCCATATGTAGAGCAATATTCAATCCTTTCAATTTCAGTTCAATCCCTGTATTTAATTATGTTCAATCTTTTTTAAAAATATATTCGATCTATTTAAAAAATTCGTTCAATCTTCTCTTAAAGTAATGTTCAACCATTTTTTTTATAATATGTGCGGAATCCGCCCTTCCCTAGCATATAGATTTAAACTCTTGAACCGAAAAGATAAAGTGTGGATATGTGTATCAGAATTTCTACGTCAAAGAGTCCTGTCTATTCCATAGCGTAGAACGCATAATAGAGTGGCAATGTAACACAACGAAAAACATCTCGCCATGATATCGTTCAATTCTTTGGTTGTGCTGTATTCCAAAAACAAATCCGTTCTTGAGTTCCCATCTTCATAGCCATGCATTAAGAACTTTCATCTAATCAACAAAGGTATCCGTCAATATACCATAGTGAATTGGGCCAGGGGACGTAATAGGATCGCTTAAATACTAAGGAACCGCAATGATGTGTTGCTTGGGGTCTACTCTGTTAAGACTGGATTGTATTCTTTTTGTTGTATAACATACAGTCTTGAGAGATCTGAGATATCCTGATAGTAAAGGTTTGCTAGTCGTGGAACCATGTTCGGATATGTAATTTCGTATCAAATCATCGATTTGATCATCACTAATGTCACTAAAGCGAGCTAAAGTATTTATACCTAATTCTGTAACTCTGCGATGAATCGTCCAGCGTGAAACACCAGCATTCTTGCAATGTTCACCGAGGAAAAACAGATGCTTTTGAAGCTTTCCAAAATCTCTTTTGGGATTTTGTACTTTTGTCTTTCGACTAAGTTAGTAGTGTTTGCATTGCAAATTTGAATGCCGCGGCAACAGTTGGTATCTTCCGATGCTTTTTCGTGATAAAAGAGAGTTAAGCATTGATGAATTTCTGCTAAGACTAGTACACCTGTCAGCTAATGTCGCTTTCGACCAATGCATTGGCTTCATTTACTGAAGTAATATGTACCTCATTTTTTGCGAATACCATTGTAAAGATGAATTCCTACTTGAGAATTTAAGCGAATTTTTATTTGCAAAGAAATGACTTTTCTGTAATCTGATTAGTTACGCTTGTTTCGCTTGAAAAGTTGTCTTTAGTTTCTTTAGTTTAATTTGAAAATTCATTTCTCTGCAAACTTTTTTTGCTTAAATTTTTTTTCTCAACAAACAAATTTAAATTAAATTGTTTCTTCCTCTTGTCTCAGTTTCCACTAGACGCTTATAAATTGTGCTTAAAAGTTGCTTAAAATTAAGCACCTAGTGGAAACCGAGCTTTAACGAATAAGCCAATCAATTACAAGATTGTTATTTAATGCTCTTCTCCATATATGTTTAGATACCAAAAGATCCAGATGCTATATGTAAAGTATCACCACCGAAAGATGTTGCTTATGTATACGGAGGTGCTTATTCACCTTTTCTAATAAAAGTCATAGAACAAGTATGTACTCAGTGAGCAAAAACTTGTTCAAAGTCAGCAGTACAGACGCTAGAACTACGTCGTTCAACGTTGTTTAAGTGTCTTTACTGCGGACCTTGAGCAGGTTTTTGCCTACTGGATAGATTTTTAATTGTGTTAAGGATCATCTCAATATTTTCTTTCAATAGCAAGTTTCCCAGTGGGCAAAAACGTGTTCAAAGTCCGCAGTGAAGACGCTAGAACAACGACAAACGACGTTGTTCTATTGTCTTTACTGCTGACTTTGAGCAGGTTTTTGACCACTGGTTTTACCGTAGATTTAAAGAAACTAAATTTGACCAAATTCAACAAAAATAAAACTGCACAGAAGAAGGGTTTTATATCAACAAGCTTGTAATGGATTGGTTTATTCGGTATAAAGACACCAATCAAATACAAGATCGTTAACTTAGTACTCTTTGATGTTTCTTCTTGAGCAAGCTAAACATAACTGACGAATATCACCTGTGGAGGAGTCTTATGAGTATAGTTTTCAGATTTCACGCTGAAAACTATATTCAAACATCCTCTGCAGACAAGCTTCAAACTAACGGTCGGACATCACCTGTCAAAGAGTGTTTTGTAAGTACAGCTTCAAAGCTGAAGATTTTACTCAAAAATACTCCTCTTCAGGTGATATCCGACCGTTATTTTGAGCCTTGCCAATGATCACGTATTTTAGCATTTCCTTTGAGTTTTTCTCATTACCATAAGCTGTGATTCCCCTGGTATGTAGTAAGGAAGTTCAATATCTTCATAATATTTGCTATCCGTCTGCAATTCATTCAATTCGAGCTATTTTAAGTAATTGACCAAGAACAATATTATCTTTGTTGTTGTTGCTGTTGTTGTGGTTGTGGTTGTTGTTGTGGTTACTGATGTTGTTGTTGTTGTTGTTGTTGTTGTTATGGTTACTGATGTTCTTGTTATTATTGTTTTCGTTACAGATTCTAACAAAAGGATTGGTTGGTTCATTAGAGGAATCTCTACGATCGTTACAAATACCAACATTCGAATATAAACATGGCGCATCTGTTAGACGTACGTGTTTTTCTTACTGATTTCTTAATGTTTGAAATAAGAACGAACCCAGCCGGCAAAAATCCGTTCAAAGTCAGCAAAATAACGTTTGAAAAACGTTCTACACAGTGTATTAATCTGAAACTCGACAAATGATCCCTGTGCGTGATACGTTAAGAAAAAGAAAATTTTTACGTTATTGCGGCACGATGACGTCATATATAGTGGCTATTTTTAAAATTTTCCGCATAAATATTTTATTTGTCCCACAAGGATCAATTTTGTAAAGTTTCAGATGATTAAGTTGCGAGGAAGTACGATTTCCCGATAATGCATCATGATGACGCCATAATGTCTGACCTTTTTGAAAATGTATTTCCGTATTATTTCAGATACCTCCCACACTAGGATCAGTTGTACAGAGTTTAAAGTTGATCCGTTTAGAGGCAATAGGATGTTTCAGGAGAAATATTGATCCGTCAAAAAAAGCTTAATAAGCAAATTACTTGTCCGGTCGTAGTAGCTTTTCGGTGTCAAAAGTTCTTTAAGTGCATGATTCCCAGTGGGTTTCTGCTGGGTTCTGCTCGGTTCTGGTGGGATCATGTTATAAGTAAGTGCACGCCATTAATTGATTTGTTCGTAACGAAAAGACCAATCGATTACAAGATCATTAGCATGGAACTCTTTTGCGCTGTGCTTTTTGGTACGAATTATTTTTCCTTTCATTTAGAACATGGTGGTAATGCAAAATCTACAATGGTGGCTTTGAAAACAGTCCTTGTTGTGTTTTTGGGTGGTTGCACACATACAGAACTTAACGCACTACGTTTCCTTGGCAAACAATTAGGTATGAATACTATCCTGCCGGTATTTTTATCGACGTTGGTTATACGTCACGTGTTCACTTTGTCAATTTCTTTTATCAATAGAGAGACATTTTTTTTTCTTGCTATCGTTACCCCCTGCAAATGTGAAAAAGGGCGAATGAATGACTATTAAAATGTTTTAAATGCGGGTGACCATTAAGAGATAAAAATTGCGTATGAGTTGAAGATCACGTGATAAGGTAGTAAGAAGATTATGAGGATCGTCATCATAACTAGCCTATATATGTACTAATTTGATTTAGTCTAGCAATATTGTGAATACAACGGACGTTACCCAGCCGGCAAAAACCTGTTCAAAGTCATCAAAATAACGTTAGAACAATCAGTTCAGGACAATCAGGACTTTGAACAGGTTTATGCCGGCGGGGTACCGCTTAGCAAGCATTAACATTTGGCTAAACTGGATATTTTTTGCCCGATATTCGGAATGCATATCTTATCAGCAAATGAAAAGTAGTGAAAAAGAGACCAAAGAAATTTTCAACTTAGTGACCAATACTTTCCTCGATTTACATTTCGCCCCAACCGACCAATAATTCTACCCCTTTTTTTCCTAAACCAATTTTATTTGTCATACTTTTTCCCATGAAAAAATAAATTTCTTTCCCTAAATATATAAGGTATAACACCGAAATGTTAACAATTGAAAAGTTAACATTTCTTTCAACAAAATGGCTATAATAAGAAACAAATTAGAAACTTGTCTAGTACTTTTGGCATGCAAGAAAGAGATAAAATTAATTTTCGTTGGTATAAACTTTACGCCTGCGAAACTTAACCCAGCCGGCAAAAACATGTTCAAAGTCAGCAAAGTAACGTTAGAACGACGTTCTGTTCAAAGTCAACAAAATAACGTTAGAACGACGTTCTGTGAACGTTGTTCTAACGTTATTTGGCTGACTTTGAACATGTTTTTACCGGCTAGGAATTCCTCACAAACAGGTTTTATTGCATATTGCGTTATATGCATATTTTAAATGAAGCCATTCCATCCTGACATTGGTTGAAAGCGACGTCACCTAACAGAGAACGTCACTTTCAATCAATGTAGTGGTTTCATTTGATACTTGTGCGAACGAATTCAGCTATTTGGAAATCCGCCTTTAGACTGAATTATTGAGATAGGAAGGAAAGCGTTTTAAGGGCTACTGATGAACTTTATAAAACGTCATAAAGTCGACTTCATAACAATCATGGATTACACCTTAATGGACTACTGACAAACTTTATAGAACGTCATAAAGTCGACCTTATAACAATCATGGATCCCACCTTAGTGGGCTACAGACTAACTTTATAGAACGTCATAAAGTCGACTTTATAACAATCATGGCTCCCACCTTAAAGTCACATAATCGCCCTATTTTGGTCAAAATTTCAAATAAATAACATGAAACCTTGTAATGTCAGTAACACCTTCTGAAAATTTCATTAGTGGAGATACAAATGATTAAAGTTTTGGTATATTTTATGCTAACTGTGTGTCAGCCATATTGTTTGGCCAAACTTCATCGGTTTTCTGCATGATTACATAAAGTTGCAGCCATGTTTTGATAAAATAATTGCTTATTTTGACCCACTTCTTGTTATTTATAATTGCTGAAATTTTCAGGGTGTGATCAGCAATTGCCAATAGTGAACTTGGTATAGATTTTAAAATTTTGACAAAATAGGGTGATTATGCGACTTTAAGGGCTACTGACAAACTTCATAGAATGTCATAAAGTCAACTTTATAACAATCATGGATCACACCTTAATTCAATTAATAACTTTTAAGCTGGTAATTAGTCCAATTAAGTAACTAAACTTTAATTGACAGTATTGAAGTTAGCCGCCTACATACTTTAACATCAATATCATACTAATTGGAGAAACCGATCAATTGAACGATTTACGTAGTGTGTCTGATGATCTTCCGACATGTTTGAACCACGCCAAAAAATGTCTGATAATCTTTCAAACGTTTTCTTGATGTCAACGTCAAATTTTTATCGAAGCCATCGCATTTCACGATGCGTGATGTCAGTTTCTACCAATAGAATGTCTTCTTTTTGGCTGATGAATGGAAAGCAACCAATTACATCAGTGTTAAGGAATTGTCTCAGATATAAAATATACAGAGGAGAGTGCTGAGTCAATGATCTTGCAATGGATTGGTTTCTTCGTACCAAAGAAACCAATCCCTTGCAAGCTCATTGACGTAACACGTGGGTTGCTTATTATAGGTTATAAATTTGTGATAATGACGACTGCTATACTCACTGCTGAAGATTATCTCAGGACAATATCTGTTGCATGATGTCATAATAACTATGGTACTGAGTGGGTGTTGGTTATATGTGATGGCGTGATCACATGACACGTGATCACGATGTGGAATACTCTTGTCGAAAAATTAATGAGAGTACGATTTCCAGTGGACACGAAACTCATATTTACGTCAAAAAGACGTCGTTTTGGCGTCGAGACGTCAAATCCATGTCCTTTCCACGTCAATAAGTCGCCGGCCGTAAGGGTTACTACATTTGTATACCAATCCTGAAAATAATAGTCAGAAATTATCCACGGAGGAGTATACTTAAAAAACTCTCTTCCATGGGTGATGTCCGACATTTATGTTCAGGTTTGATATCAAGATGGGGTTAAATAGAAATCAAATCGTATGTTAAATTTAAATAGATCTATTTACAAATACATGAAAACGAGGCGTTGGCTGCTCAAAGTAGAAACTTGTTACAATACAATAACGTCCTTTCTACTTTGAGCAGCCAACTTCTTGTTTTCATGTATTTGTGAATAGGTCTATGTCTGGTACTAGAGTATTTATATGTTGAAATTCCAAGGCCTAATATCTTAGTGTATAGCATCAGGCTATCAAGCCTTGGGACAAAGGTCGGACATCATCTGTGGAGTGAGTAGAGTTTTCAGCAGCAAAGCTGAAAACTGTACTCAAAAAACACTCTTCCACTGGTGATGTCTGACCGTTGTCTTGAGGCTAGGGCTACAAAGCTTGAAAATCTCCTCATTCGCAGTGATTAATAGCTGTTATTTCAACTGGAGTGCAATAAATTAAGCGAGGGATATATTTGACGTAATTGCGCAGAGAATAAGTATTGTCAATGAGCTTCCAGTTGATTGGTTTATTTAGTATGAATCTACCAATTAAATGCAAGATCGTTGCCATAACTAGAAAAACGTGGTTGTTGATGTCGCGACGTCAAAAATGACGTCTTTTTCCAACCTCGTTCCCAGGGTTTCTTGCCTTTTCGAAATGCGAAAAGACAAGAAGCCCTGGGAACGAGGTTGGTCCTTTTCAATTTTTGATGTTTTTTTAAGAATTTTAGTCCGTGGTTTAATTTATATGTCAATTTTTAGTTTTTGCACTACACCGTTATTTTTATATCTATAAACAAGCGCTTTATAAGCAACCATTCATAAGTACATGGAAACGAGTCTGTTCAAAGTAAAACTTGTTGCAATGCAATAACTTCCTCTTTGTGCAGGGTACAGCCAACGCCTCGTTTTCATGTATTTGTGAGTTGGTCTATTGAGGTTGTACTCTGATTCTGAAGGTTTTCATTCGAACGATTATGATCTCAGTCAAGATTTTTTTTACATCGAAGATAAGAAGTTAAACACCACTAGGTGAATGCATTCTCGCGAATTTTATATGAGATTATTACATTGGTTGAAAGCGACGTCACATGGGCTCTTCGTCCTCAAGAATCATGAGTTACTTATAAATTATAAGTGCATAGAGAATTATTTAAACTTTTTTATTCGTACTAATATCTGCGCGTGTTATTATTCGGGCAACGAGGAAAAAATATGTTTCTCGCATATTAATTTTTGCGCATCCACAATATTTGCTTATATTTTATTTGTATTCGCTAATCTTCCCGCTTGACCACCTAAGAAAAATAATTGCACTCGCAAATACAAGGCAAGGGGGTCGATTACTTTTCGAAACTACTTTTTTGTGCGCATTAATTTTCGAGCTCACCATCTTTTACGTAATAACTGTACTAATTTTTGCGCAAAACCTAACGTTGTTACGCATTTGTGCGAAAATAGTACGCGTGAATATTAGTATGAATAAGCTATTCAGAATAAATACGTTATAAGTACACATTATAATCTTTCGAGTAGCTCTTAAAAGTTTCTTCCGGTGAATTGCTCAGATTTTCTTCCGGTAAGATGTTCGGTCATCAAAACACTTATAACCCTGCCGGCAAAAACCTGTTCAAAGTCAGCAAAATAACGTTAGAACAACGTTCAAAGAACGTTTTTCTGACTTTGAACAGGTTTTTGCCGGCTGGGAATATACTTATTCTGTTACTGACTCATTGTTGACGAAAGAAAGCCTCGAAAAAACAAATTTGTGGAGAATAATACTGAGCAAACGATCTACCTGTTAAAGCTGATAGGTAGCGTCACTTTCAACTAATGAAATGGCTTCATATAGAATTTATGCGAACGAATTCGCCTAGTGTAGATCCGCTTTTACAATTGTTTTGGTTGCTAAAATATATCTTGAATGAAGGGTGTCATTTCAACGATCTTGTAATTGGTCGATTTCTTCGAAGTAGCTAATCAATTCTAACATCTGATTCAATGCTCTTCTTCGTATAGCTTAAAAAACTTTCGCGGGAGGAAAAACCGAGATATATTTGTTTTTCGCAATAAGAAACTTTCGAGGTTTAGCTATATTCAAAAATAAAATCACGGGCATAAACTTTCGGGAAGGAAACAGAAGAGGAAAACTGGTTATTAAAAAAAAAACATGTGTAACAATTAAAATCTTTGAAAACCTCGCTTCTTTGGTTTCTGGATTTGCCCAAATTCCGCGAAAGATTCTCCCATGAAAGTTTCCGACATTAATGTAAACTTGATGTCCGTGCTTCTTTCAGGTCAGTGTTTTGTCCCAAGATGATTTCTCTTTTAGGTACTCTCTTTCCAACCTCGTTCCCAGGGCTTCTTCTCTCTTGACGTTTAACGTCAAAAGAGAAGAAGTCCTGGGAACGAGGTTGCTCTTTTTCAATCTTCTCCAGCGCTACATGTATTCGATTTGTCTCGAATCGAGAAAAAAATCGAATCGCTGGTAACGAGTTTGACTCTTAAGTTTTAAAAGAAGGGAATCACTATTCTATTTATTATCTTTCATATATTTCGAGAAAAAAAGAAGAAAAAAAGCTGCCAAAATCAAAAAAAGATATTCCATTGGTAGAAATTGACGTCACACATGGTGTGACGTCAGTTTCTACCAATGGAATATCTTCTATTGACTTTCGCGTGAATTTTTCGTCTACCTTAAGGGAAGAAATTTTCGCGAATCAAGGTCCTGAAAATCGCGGAATTCGAGGAATTTATTTTCGCGTTTTAAGGTTCGAAGCTCAATTTCGCGGAACTTATTTTCGCGTTTTGTGGTCGAAATTTACTTTGGAAGAGTATAAAAAGCAGTCAATATCTGTTACAAACTACCAAAACAAAGGGGAAAAAACATTGCTTTGTAAAGATACCACAGAAGTATTATTTGGTACCGTATAGCTTCTTTTAATGTCTTTATAAAAAGATTTCCTGTTTAAACTGAATAAACAAAAATGTACTTTTTTCAATGCTTACGAACGATAACGGGAACAAAAATTGAACCGAATTGCCGGTTATGCTTAAATTTCGCGGACTCTAATTTCGCGAATTGCAGGTTGAACTTTAATTTCGCGGAATTTAATTTCGCGAATCAGGAGCAAATTCGCGAAAATTTCTTCCCTTAAGGTAGCGAATCCTAAAAATAATGTCTACAGAAAAGGGTGCTAAGTCGACGTTCTTCCAATGGATTGGTTGTTTCCTACTAAAGAAACCAATCCATTGCAAGCTATTTAACATAAAACACTCTTCTGTATCTTTCAGTTTTGTTTTGGTCAAAAAATTGTTTAAAGTCCGCGTCTTTACTGCGTCAATGTGGAGGAGTGCTCAAGCAGCTCTCCCCCAACATTGTTAGTTGCTTTTATTTTAAATATATAGCGAGCGGTATCCTTACCCTCCTACGTTTACCTCCCTTACATATATATATATATAATAACGTATACCATACTTAGCAGGCAAAAAAACCTGTTCAAAGTCAGCACATAGAACGTTGTTCTTTTTCTGACTTTGAACAGGTTTTTGCCGGCTGGGTATCCAATATTTTGTAGATACTGATGAATAAATTTTGTTGTTGAAAAACGTTATTTTAATTTTAAAGCGTTTGGCCATCACAGATGTTCAAAACTTTAGAAGATCGATCCACAATCTTTTAGTGCCGGTGTGTGTTTGTGTACACAGTGTTAGTAAAAACCAGGTGTAGTAAATAAAGTACTTTCTCAACGATCTTGTACTTGACTGGTTTCTTTATGACAAACAAACCAGTAATGAGTATAGTAAAACATGTATAAAGCAGACAGGGGACTCTTTCTGATACACCACTGCTTATGAAACTCCATAACTCTTTAAATCAGACATTTTTCTGCTCTGTGTTCACCAGTCCTTCGTCCACGCCATTAATAATTAAATGCTCTTCTTTTTTTTAATTTAAATATTACGTATATTCTCCTTCGTAGAGATTACTGGTTAAATTGGAAGTATGCCTTCCTGGTGATACTTCCTCCATTAAAATACAGGTAGAGAGTGTAGCTCATAAAGTCGCTTCATATAAGATAAAAGTCGAATTTCTTTTTTCTTTGCCTAAGCGTGCTAAAGTTATTGCTGCATCTTCTCTCGAACGTGGAATAAACAAATCGTTATTATTCTTATCTTCGTTCGTGTAATGACGTACATGATTCGTGCTAGTTCTTATTCTCCCTACAGATCTCAAGTCTAAAAGTGACCGAGATTTCTGGTGTGAAAGAGTCAGTTTTTTTGGTGTTGGTTTCAGTTTGGGACCTCTAAAAGCACATCCACCCATATCCCAAACATCTGGAGTTGTTATTCGCGTCATGGTTATTTGGGTTGATGTGGATGTGGATGCGGTTGATGTGGATGAAGATTCACTACTTGTTCGTACGATTCCCTCGTCTAAAAAATGAATGGACACGGTTAGCAATGATGCTACAATACAGTTTGAGCAAACAATTCAGTAGTTAACCAACGTCGTTCCCAGGGTCTAAGAAATAAAAGTAGCCTGTACCACAAACTCGATGTCTGGCGAGAGTCTGCGGAACAGGCTAGATAAAAGGCCCTGGGAACGAGATTGATGCTTAACAGGGTTCTTTTGGGAAAGTCAAAATAAAGATACCAGTAATCGTGTCACAACAACCAGTATAAATATGGATTAGAACATCCATTGAATATTTTTTTTTGCAAAATCAGCACAGCGTTTAACCCAGTGGGCTGTGTCCAACGTTGCATTAGCAATTTTACTGTGGATATTGAACAAAGTATGTGCCAATTACAATGAGGATTTAACTCCATATACGGACTGCATATCGCCATATCTGGCAATAGACAATACGTAAAAAGACACGTGTAAGATTTGACAGGATTTCTAATTTCAAATTTCAGCCGTTTCTCAGTTGCCGAGTGGGCAAAAAGAACTCCTAAATTTAGGTTGTAGCTCTCCGCTGTTGCCTTTCCTATTCAGAGTGACTAAAGACTAGTTTAAATCGGGTAGATCTCCCTGCCTAAATCTGATCTCTGGACCATAAATGCTTACGGCAATTGTGATTAACTGAATGCCAGTTTAAATGAGCCTATGATTAAATGGTATAAAGCCAAGCTCGTCCCCAGCACCTTTTGACGAAAAGTCTTTTCTATAAGGTCCGAGAAAAATAAAAAAGAGTCAAAAGGTGCTGGGGACGAGCTTGGTATAAAGCATTATGATACATAAAATTGTCAGACGTGTGTGAATAGGTTACATAGAGGAGCGTGCATTAAAAAACTTACCTACCTGTATCTGAGTCAAGTAACGGATTCAATGGTAATTTACTTAGTGTTGGTTTCACCTGTAACTTCTTTGTGTGATTAATTTCATCGCGAAATACAAACGCTGGATAACTTAGTTCGTCGTCGCATTCATAATCATCATCCGATCTCGTTGCTTCTGAAATGCTACCGGCCGAATGGGTGTTTCGCATACAAGGTGCCGGTACTGGATGGAAGAAATGCTCGCCTGTATTAAATGGGTTGGAAAATACGTTTGGTGATATAGGTGCAGGTGATGTAGGTGCAGTTGATGAAGTTGACGTTCTCTCGTTTGTAATTCTGGCGATTGTGTTGTTATTGTTTGGAAGTCCTGTTAATACACGTGACACTGGTCGATGACTGAAAAGAAGAATCAAATTATCATACCGAATACGGTCCCATATATTTCCATTTACGGACTGTACATTACCATATATGGACTATAAATGACTACTTTAGGAGCATTAACTTTCGCGGGCATTAACTTTCGCGGTTTTCGCGGATTTTGGCCCCATTCGCGAAAGTAA
>JAULBZ010000854.1:0-26106 GCA_032360805.1 Neoturris breviconis
TTCTTTATTTAACCTACTTCCTGTTATTTATAAATGCTCAAATCTTCAGGGCTTGATCAGCAATTGTCAATAATGAATTTGACATCGATTTTGGAATTTTGACAAAGTAGGGTGATTATGCTACTGACAAGTGAAATGTTCGTCATTCCGTAACGGAGACTTTTTTTATCAAATAACAAGCAATTCATGAATACAGGAATACTTCTAGCAAAAGTTGTTGTCGTTGTTTAAATTCATTATGAATAGAACTTTAACAAACAAACCATATTAGCTTTAGACTTTCAGTTTTATTTTAGTTAAATACATCATGGTATGTATATATCATTCCGCAATAAAAAAAACCTTGACAATTGCTCTGGTTTGACTGTGGGCGAGAGAGTTTTAAAATGAAAAATGAAAGATAAAAACATAAGAAAATCGATCAGGTCTCTTCTAAATCACACTGTGTCAAATAGTTCTGTCCCGCGTTTTCATAAGAATATCTAAAAAGTCTCCACATCACGATTTTTTCATAAAAAAAATTATAAGTCACACTTTTTCATAAAAAAATCTAATAAGTCTCTAAATCAAACTTTTTTTTTGAAAATATGACAAAAAGTTGAAATTTTAGTTCTGTCCCGCGTTTTCATAAGAATATCTAAAAAGTCTCCAAATCACAATTTTTTCATAAAAAAATTATAAATCACACTTTTTCATAAAAAAATCTAATAAGTCTCTAAATCAAACCCTTTTTTTTGAAAATATGATAAAAGTTGACATTTTGGTTCTATTCAGCGTTTTTATAAGAATATCTACTAATCACACTTTTTTATAAAAAAAATCTAGACAGCCTCAAAATCACACTTTTTTCCTAGAATGTCTATGAATTCCATTTCTTTTGTAAAAATACGATAAACTGTTTAAATTATCGTTCCGCCCGTGCTTTCATAAGAAAATCTAAAAAGTCTCTATCTAAATCACATTTTTTCCATAAAAATCTAAAAAGTCAAATCAAGCTTTTTTATAAAAAGTCTTTTTGCTTCTGCCCCATGTTACACCCTAAGGAAATCTAAAATAACCCACGCTTTTCATAAAAACTTCTAGCCTATCATTTCGACCATTTCCTTTCCGCTCGATCTACACACAAAGCGTTATGCATCCTATATGACCGACCGGGTGCTCAAAAGGAGAATTGTGACGACAACAAGTCCCGCGTGACAGACAGTAAAGACACGAATGCATGTTTCTTTTACCTCCAGCCGATTACCGATATACCGTATACTGTCACGTATAAGCCCATCCGTGTAACGCAAACGTCAGGCCATGCATAAGCCCACCCGAGTTTAATAAGCCCATGGAATTATAGGAAGAAAAACATAGAAAGATGCTTTGTGCAGATGTACACAGAGCTCAACAAACAAACACTGTCAAAAAAGATGCCACAAGCAAACAAAACAATTTTGGTCAACGTGCCTCCCGGATGTACAAATAAAGTTCAGCCCTTGTATGTATCGATAAACAAGCCCTTTAAAGATTTCGTACGCGTACAATTCGAAAAATACCGAGATGAAAATCTCAAGCTCTATATTGAAAACAAGTCGTTATTACGAAGGGTTCCTGACGCATGGGAGAAGGTAAAAGCAAACCAGGAAATGATAATACGATCATTCAAGGAATGTGGAATCACTACTGCAGTGGATGGCTCAGAGGACGATCAAGTATGTTCTACTTGGAATCTTCCATTGAGAAAGACGAGAGAGCTGACAGTGATTCTTCATCATACGCTGTTTTTTCCTCTGAATCTGATTCTTCAGCGGAAAATTAGTATATTGACACAAAATATAAAAAATGTTCAAACTGGAAATATTGCTACTGATTTTCTCCCATAAGCCCATTTTTTCCTTAACAAAAAATTCAGGGCATGCATTAAGCCCACCCGTTTATAATAAGCCCATCCTTGTATAAGCCCACCAAAATTTTCTTTTGAACCACTTTAAGCCCATGGAAAAATGTTATTTTGCATTTCCAAATGGAATATACATGTTTTATGGGAAGGTTCTAGAAGATTTCTAAAGCTTTCTTTTGTCACCTGGTTGAAGTAAATCCTGAAACATTGAGGATTTCTGCAAAATATTGCTCAAAACGAAAGTTCGGCGGACTTGTCTTGTGTCTTTTCTATGTTTTATATTCTGCAGTTCAGCAATATATAACATTTTGCTTACGTTCCTATTCTTTTATAAGGTGGTGGGTTACAACCTCGTTCTCAGGGCTTCTTGCCTTTTCGAAATACAGAAGCGCGGCGATGAAATTCTTCGCCGCTCTTCCGAGTTTTGTAAAGGCAAGAAGCCCTGGGAACGAGGTTGGAGTTGCCTAGACATGAATTTTGATTTTGTTTTAAATTCGAAAATATATTTGTGAAAGCGTGAGTTAAATATAGCTGGTATGGCCTCATTTGCGCTTGTATATTCGGATTAAAACTTTGCGGTATTTCTAAATTCCTGTTACGGCAAAAAATACACTCTCCATTTCAATTTATTAGGCACAGGTTTTATAAGGGTTTAATTTAGAAACATCCCCTACCCCCGTTATTATCCACCTATAATTAGGTACAGGAGAGTAAGTGTATTAAATAACAGTCTATAGCTTGGGAAAGTGACCGAATCAAAATGTCAACTATAGCAGAAAGTCGTGATCTGCTTTTAAAAACACATTCACATGATATTGGTCCTCCAATATGTTACTGACCAATTGACCAACCCATTTGGTCCTTCCACAATGACTCATTCGACGTTTCTGTGCTTATTGGCCATTTGACTTTTCTATAATTCACCATTTACAGACGGTGACAAAGAACAAGTATACAATGGGCGCATCACCGCAAGACACTGGAAGGTGATACCACCAGGGATACGCCTATATAAAAACATTAAAAGATAGCTAAAAAACGAAAAAAGTGACTAGGATTTCTGGCTTACGAGAATAAGGAAACACTGAAACGTTTAGTGTCAATTAAGAATGCAATGACATTTGATAAAATGTCGTGGTTTGCATCATCTTTATAAATGGCATCACCATATAAAAGAATACGCGCGAAGTGTGATTCCTTAAACGGGATAAGAAAAACGTTTTCCTTGTGATGCTGACATCACGTTGGTGATGACGTCGTTATTAAGCACGCCCAGGCAATATTCTCGTCGTTGCACCAACTTTGCATTTTGACCCTCTCTTTTTAAGTTTGCCCGTAATTGCGACAAAAGGTTATTGCAAATTAGGACGAAAAACTTTGTATTTCGACTTTATATTACGAATTGCGAGAGCTTGTTTGTTACGAATTGCGACAAGTCTACTAGAAATTGCGACAGTTATGACAAATCACAATATTTATTACGATTTGAAAGTTCGCAGTAAAGACGCTAGAACGTCATTCAACATCGCTCTAGCGTCTTTACTAAAGACTTTGAACAAGTTTTTGCTCACTGGGCAGACAAACATATTCGTATTCTCTGCAAAACTAACGTAAGGAAATTTATTGAGTGTGGAAGGCTAGTGGCCGCACATCCCTCGTGATTCGTCTCCAAGACCAACTGTTGCACCGAATTACTTTAGTGTTTCCTTTTTGAAACCGTGTAGTGGGACTAGGTATTAATAAAAGAGAAGAAACTGAAAAAAGACAAATTTTTAATTTTAGCTTCTTCCTACAAAGATTCAATATATACAAATCATAGAAAGTCTAGATATCGCTAGTTTTATAAAATTCATAAAATCCTGTAAAGATCTTACTATTATGTTGAAAATGCTCCGCTGATTCACCCAAAGTTTTGAACATCTTGTCAAAGTCAACGTGTCGACATTATTCTAAGAGATTTCGATATAATTAATACCCACAATCCTAGAAAGAAATACTATAGACAAAGTAAATTTTTTGCAAAAAGTCGAAATTTCAACTTAGAGAAAAAATCTATAAACATTCGAATTTGCTCCAAAAGCCTGGGTACAAAGCTGCTGGGAACAACAGAATTCGCCGAGTTTGCAAAAAGTCCTAAGTCTACTCGATAATTTCCAGGGACTTCTCGCGTCGTTTTTCGCATTTTTGTTTTACTTGTGGCGTGTACTATTGGTCGAAATTTGTAAAATGTCTCATTTCCAAAAATTCGCCGCCAAAGCTAAAAGAAGATTCCGGTCAACTTTTATAAAATAAATGTCACCAAATAAGGTAAGGATAACAATGTTTAATATTCTACTGTCCCAATGGACAAAAACTTGTTCAAAGTTTGCAATTGGAAACGTTGTTCTTTAGCGTTTTTACTACGGACTTTGAGCAAGTTTTTGATTATTGATTCTACTATAAATTAAATCTAAATTGCACACACACATTTGTATAGTCAGATAACAATGAGAAATGATGTTTTTACTAATCGCCAGCATCCAGACATCATCCAGTTAATATTCTACTGTCCCAATGGACAAAAACTTGTTCAAAGTGAGCAGTAAAGACGCTAGAACAACGTTGAAGACATTGGATAATTCTAGTTTGATTTGTAATCTTATGTACTGAAACTGACAAAGTTAAAATACTCACATTCCTATTCCTTACCGATGACAATAAAAGATAACAAAATTTTTGATATTCATAGAACATTTATTAAACGCTCCAGAGGAAAGACAGTATCGATATGCTTCGAGAAAATACCATATCAATGCTCCATTGTGAAAATGTTGACAGCGATACGAAATTATATATAAAGACACGATTTAGTCGTATTTAGAGTTTCTGCATTTCAGTAAAACAGAAACTTTTCGATAAGTGTTTAGCGCAATATTTAGTTATAGGCAATATTTCCGAATTGCAACAATTCCAAATCTTTTTACATTGCATCAAAATCATTTGAATTTCATGATTCAAATCATTTCTCGATTGGTCATCCATTGTAGTCTGAGTATGTATGTATATTTTCGTGAATGTTCACTTCCCATCAATTTCATAGCCTAAACGTGTGCAGTGTATTCTCGAATGTTCACCCATTCCAGTCCGAGTATTTGTAGTATTTTCTTGAATGTTCACTTCACCCATTTCATAGCCTGAGCGTTTGCAGTGTATTCTCGAATGTTCACCCATTCCAGTCCGAGTATTTGTAGTATTTTCGTGTATTTTTACTTCACCCATTTCATAGCCTGAACATTTGCAGTGTATTCTCGAATGTTCACCCATTCCAGTCCGAGTATTTGTAGCGTATTCTCAAATGTTCACTTCACCCATTTCATAGTGTGAACGTTTGCAGTGTATTCTCGAATGTTCACACATTTTATAGTCTAAGTATTTGCAGTGTTTTCTCAAGATCTTTCTCTATAAATAACGTGACAATTTCATCTACTTGCTTGAAGAATCCTTCATTTTCACTGGATAACGTACCAAATACATTATCAAGTTTTGTTAGATCTGGTCGTTCCACACTAAATCTGAATTGCATCGGATTAATCTCAGGTGCATGTCTTTTTAAAGCGCTTATCATAGTACCAGAATCCGTTTGAGACAAGAAGGAAATGAAGACAAGACGAGCTGGATATACTTCATCATGATATAATTTAAACAATTCAGCGAAACTAAAAAAACAAGAAAATAAAACTGAAAATAAATGCCAGACGTTGGGATGCTAGGAGGGGGGGTCAACCTTGTAGGTCAGGGGGAGGGGGTGAAGTTTGATCTATATCAGATTGAAGGTTGGTCTAAGGAGTTTCAGAATTTTGATGTTTACCATCCTGAATTTGCTTGTAAATGCGTATTTTACAAACCAGAATGTATTTTTTAAACCTGTAAGGGTACCAGTAAACGTGTATTTTACAGACCAGAATGTATTTTTTACCCCCTTACAAAATTCAATTTTCGAAGTATGAGAATCAAAAAACTAATTATATCAGTGAATCAGGCTTGAAAAGGAGATGCAAAAATGGTATCGTATGATTTATTTCCACCTCTAGTTTTTAAGCTATCGCCATTTAAAAGGCAAAAAAGTGCCAAAATTTGAAGATTATGTGCTGACGTCAGCCTTTTTGAGATAATTGATTGCTTTCGGAAATTTCAAAAGCTAATAATTTGTTTTTACGATAGCTTTTTCTAAAATTTATTCTAGTTTCTGTAAATTTTTAAAGATTTTCGTCCGGGGATAATAAATGTTTCAACTATATTATAATATCATTTTACAAATTACCTATCACATTGAAAATAGTATTTTTGCAGACCAGATTTAACTAATTATTAGACGATTTACGGAAATGACATCATGACAGGTCATGTGACTCTTTTTTCACAATATATTGTGGTATTTGTGCCAAGTTTCATCAACTTTACAGGCACTTCATGTCACTTATGGTTTCAAACGAAGAATAGAAGCAAGTGACTAATAATTTAATCAGTGACTGATCAAAGTCAGCAAAAAAACATTAGGACAACGTTCGTTGAACGTTGCTCTAAAGTTATTTTGCTGACTTTGAACAGGTTTTGCCGGCTGGAATTATATTGATATAACTTGAGTAAAGAGATCGCAACATAAAACATCATGCTCAAGTGAAATAGAAAAATTTCTGCAAAGGTCGATCACATGACTATTTTCTTTTCCTCGGTTTTCTTACAATATTAGAAATCAGATTTTCCCCCAGATTTCTACGTATTATTTAGACATTTTCTAATAATTTTGTTAATACTTGGAAAACTATGTGAGAACAATATTATTGTCTACCTAAAATTGAGAAAATACTTACAAAACTTCTCCAGGGCTCTTTTTATCATAATTCTAAGACATCGTACTTTACGCAAAATAAGCCATTTATTACTTTTTGTGATGAAACAGAGGGTAAATGAAACAGAGGGTGAAATCTCCCAGCGTTACCGACCCTTAAAATGCCCAGTCAGTACAAATAGGGTAAAGACACTCTATCAGTTACAGACATTGAAATAACGGTGTGCACATGGCATGGCTAATACGGAATAAATATTTGCAGAAATCAAGGCCAGATACGACCAGATTTCGTATGTACATCCAAGGAATCTCGTCTCGCCTATTTGAATAAAGCTTGCTTTGTTCTAGAGGATAAAGAGAATAAAACTCGGAACAATGCAGTCATTGGCAAAAACTGGATCAAATGAAGTTTTCCTTAGAATGAGCTCATAACTTTGAAAATTGTTATGAATATATATATTTAAAGAAAACTTACTCATGTCCATGACAGCGTCCATTTTCTCCTTCATCTGTGACAATAACAAACGTCTTTACGATTTTCTTCTGTTCGTAATATGGATACAATGATGCAGCAGGATTTGTACAATTGTGTGCTTTTATCTCTTCACATAATCTCATAACCTACAGAAGAAATATTTACAATAGGTAAGACATTTTGACTATGTTCACACTTATTGGATAGAAACTGTTTCGGAACGACTCCATTCCGTTTCAAGGGTGGACACTTAATCGAAAACTAAGCCGGAATGATTCCATTTTACCACAACAAGCGAAACAAAATCATTCTGCTGATAATATATAGGATAGATGAGAAACAGTGTGAATGCAAGACCTATCCGATATGTAATTCATTCCGAAATGATATCTATCCGATAAGTGTGAATAAAGTCTTGATCAATGTCAAAAAACATTGTTCCGTCTCTATGAGGCCATTTAGTGGTGGATCGATGCTGGTGAAATCCGGTTAAGGAGTCTTTGAGAAGGTGATAGAAACGCTTTCTCTGCAGTATCAACTCCTCCACAGGTGATGTCCGGCAGTTATATTCAGGCTTGGTTTTAGATATAGATTTTTTAAAGGTGTATTTTCCGGTTCTTTTGCAAGAATATTTTTTGTTATGGAAAAATGGTGCAAAAGCAAATTTCCACCAAAAAAACGAGAGAGGGGTTGGAAGGGTTAATATTCGTTAAAAGGTTAATCTGAGCTTATCTCAAGGAAATACATAAGAAAAAACGATTTGCTGAGCCTTTTTCTTGCAATTTGTTTACTGCTAAAACGATTATCTTTCTATAATAAGATACCATATCTCTTATCTCTTTACCTTTTTGAGTATCTTGATTTTGTGGCAAAGGCAATGAACCCAGGGGTAAACAAAGCTTTATATTTCTGTTTTCTGAGATTTTCATTCTAATTTGAGGAGGGTAATCAATGCAGGGGTAGGATAGACGGTTTGTTCTCTTTTCATACTTTACCCTAAACAAGTTTTAGCATTAATTAGTTAATCTGCAATAATTGTCATGAAAAACCTCCACACCTAACAAAACACAAAATTAAATGTTGCAATGGCTTAAACATGAAAATAATGAAATAACCCAGCAGTCAAAATCCCGATCAAAGTCAGCAAAATAACGTTAGAAACACATTCGTTATTTTGCTGACTTTGAACAGGTTTTTGCTGGGTAGGAAGTGTCCCCACAATTTTTATATATTTTATAAATACAGTGAACTCCCAGTAACTCGACCTCCAAGGGACCGGCGGAAATAGTTCGACTTAACGAATGTTCAAGTTAAGCAAATCTCCTGGCAAAAATGTTATATTAATTCGAGTTAAGGCGATTTTTTCTTCAGTAAAAAATCATAACAATATAAGGTTACAATATTAACATTCACTGAAAGATGTTTCGGCAATATGTCTGTCCTACGTAAATTATTATTATCATTAACAGTTTATTACATAAATGAATTTACTTTGCCGTCATATAATTACAATATAAAATGTTTTTCAATTGTTTCGTTCCATAAAGTATCGTTTATTGCCATTTTTAACGAATCATGAAGATAAATTTTTAAATACGTTTTGATTTCTTCGGTAATCATTAATGTCCATGTTGTACAAGGTTTTCCTCTAGCTTTTTTATATTGTTCCATGTATAGCTAAGTGCTTGTCTAACTGGAGTGCTCTTATGCATTCTAGCTAGTTTTCCAAACCAATTTAATACGTAAAGAATTAATGGAAATGAAAGAAATTTAAATTTTGTCATTTAACAAGTCTTTTGAATTCCTTTTCCCAAGAAAAAAGTTCAAGTTATACGAAGAAATTAGCCAAAAGAAGACTAAATTATTCGAGATTATAACGAATCTTTGAGTTATCCGAGGTTCGAGTTAACGAGTGATTTTTATAAGGAAGTATCAGGAAAGGTTCAAGGGACCGAAGAAAATAGTTCAAGATAATGAAATTTCGAGTTATCCGGTGTTCAAGTTACTTGCAATTCATAATAAATAAAATAAAACTTTCTTTTGAATTTCTATCAGCAATGTCAGGGAAATAAAACAAAGAGAAATGTTAATCTTACTCCTTCTACATCCTTTGGAATAAATGAAGGTACAACATTGACATCATTGAAGAAAACCAAGTCTGCATTACAAACAGCTGTCACCAAACTGGCAATGATGTTACTTGTATGAATGGCCACTTGCATTGAACCTGACATATCACCGATGACCACCACAGGATCTTCCAAATTGAACCTTAAAAAATAATGAGAGAAGAGCATTGAATTAACAATTTCAAAATTAATTGGTTACTTTAAGAACACAAACTTTTACGAGCAGAAACTTTTGCGGGTACAAATATTTGTGAAATTTTGTGCTTCACGAGCATAAACATTCATGAGTGGGCCAATTCACAACAAGTGAATGTAGAAGAAAAAGAATGTAACTCAAACCTCAAAGTTACTAAGAGAAAAATTGTTTTACAGGTTTAACAATGTTTTGTTCTAAATGTCATCTTCATCAATAAAATCGCAGAGGCATCAAACTTTGAATTTTTTTAATTATTTTTGCAAACATAAACTTTTGCATAATCTTTCTCGAAGGGTGGTTTTGAAATAATTTTACGTCATAAACTTTCGCAAAAATGCTGAAAAAATCAAGAAATTTGTAAAAGCTTCTGTTCGTGAAAGTTTGTGCTCTTAAAGTACTTCAAAATGAAGAAACCAATCGATTGTAAACTTTTTAAAAGAACTCCTTTCTCCACAGAGTTGTTAGATAGGTACGTTATGCAAGAAGAATTTGTATGACATTGATTGTAGCTTTATCCTTTTTTCATTGTGTATGCATAACTGGGGATTCCCTGAAAAGGACTAAGTCAAGAATGAATTGACATCTTCAAAAAAAACATTTAAAAACCCTAATCATAACTGTACCAGAAGAGGATAGCCATATAAACTTTCTCTTTGCTTCTTTAGCCATTTTGAATTAGTATGGTTCGAAAAGGCAAGTCTGAAAGAGTTAAGTACTCTTGAATGTCAAATAAAGGGCAGTTGTTCCTTTAAAATTTTAAAATAGGATGGGGGGTGGAGAGGGGGTTATTAAACGGGTGTGTGTGTATTTTTTTTTTTTTAATTTCAATAGATTTTTAGTTGTTTTGTTAAGTTTTAGGTCTTTTTTAATGAATAGTCCCTTCATAAGACAGTTATTTTAATTTTTTCCCCAAAAAGTATATTACTTATATTGATAAAAATCAGAGAAAAATAAACAATAACACAATAGTTTGGTTTCCTAGAGATAAAACATCCCTAGTGGGCGAAAACTTGTTCAAAATTCGAAAATGTTGAAAACGTTGTTCTAGCATGTGTACTGGACTTTGAACAAGATTTTTTGTCCACAGGTTGTCCTTTTGTCAGTTTCATTATAAATTGATGAAAATAATAAGTTTTTCACCACAAATGTTTCATATCAAGAATAATTTGTAGTTTTTTTGCACTCTCGACTGATCACATGATTGATCACATGGTTCAAATGACACTGGTCTCGCAATCAAATAATTCAATGAGTCTGTATTCTTCTCAACAGGTAGACGATTACACTTACTTAATATCTTTTAACATATTATCAGCTTCAGCCATTAAAATTTCTGTGATTTCATCAAGCGCTGTTGGAAGTTTTGTATCTTCACAATTTTCTAAAATCATAACTAGACAGTGAATGTCGAACTTGACTGCTTAAGAAAAATCCAATCAACTTCTATCTTATTCTCAGCACCCTTCTACAGCACACAAAGAATGGGCACTCAACAATATTTGATGAATTTTTGATGAATTGTTTTTACACAGTAAGTATTTTACTATCAACTCTATCAGCGCACGGCATCTAATCAAAATTGATCAGATGTCGTTTTTACAAAATAGATGTTGTGTGCTCAATGATATCTCGTAGTTATTTTCAGACTTAAATTGAAATGCTGCATATCAATTCAAGCATGAAAATAACTGCGAGATCAATGAGCACACAATGAACATCCATATGTAGAATTGATATCTTATCAATGTTGATTACATGCCGTGCGCTGATAGAGTTGATGTGAGTACTATTACAGAGTTCACACAAGATTACCGTAGTCATTTTCTAGAATTTTCTTTTAAAAAAATAGTAATTGCCCATGTTTTATGCTGAAAAACATACCTTTTTCCGTGACTACGGTGGACCAGGAATTTTCTTCAACTAAATAAGACAAAAAATATCAAATATTATCAACTAAATACTTTGTTACTAAGCATACTGAGACTCAATTTCAGATCTGAACTATAATGCAAATCAACAATTAAATACGGAACAATAATACAATGAAGTCTGAAAGATACTACGCAAAACCTTTAGAGTGACAGAACCCTGGGTTTTCTAGGAATTTTTCTGCCTTTTCCAGGTTTTCCCTGAATATTACTAAAAACTGCGAACTTGCCAAGTTTCTAGGTTCCGTCTGAACCCTGTATTATATCAATGTTTACAGATGATGACTAACCTTTGTGTAGATAAGTAAAGTACAGAATTCGTTCCATTAGTTTTCCATATGGTAAATTAGATGTTTCACCATTCTTCAACCTATCATATATGACTTTTTCCACATTGTCACATCCTAGCTCTTCATAATACCTAACGAAGTTACATTTTGGTTATGTTCAGTTCCCACTAGTGAGATACATAGGGATGGGGTGGGTAGTGGGGGTCAAAGGGGTTATAAGGGGTTTTTTGACCTGAGGTTCATTTTTCTTAGTAATTTCTTTAAAATTAGGCTCGGATATTTCTTAAAAATATCCTAAATTTTCTGACCTATGTTATATATTAAGAGAGCATCATTCAAAAAGAATTATTCACAACTGTTATCAGTGAGCGCGTTTATTGCGCTTTGAATATCTGTGGGGAATTCAGAGCTATTCCTCTAGATATATCTAAGACTTTCCATAAGGTATGGCATGCTGGTCTTCTATATAAGATCAATGCTTAAGATGTCCATGGTCCCTTATCAAGTCTTTTCTCAGATCGTAAAATAAGAGTTGTCCTCAATGGGTAATCTTCGAACGGCTGCACTATTATATAATTGCCCAGTCGGCAAAAATCTTCAAAGAATGTTGTTCTAACGTTATTCTGCTGACTTTGAACAGGTTTGGTGGGTATTAACTTGATACTCTGTAACATCTGAATAAACGTTTGGTTTAGCTATCCTTAATTTCAATAATTGACAACTACAAGAAAACAAGGTGTTGGCTGCTCAAAGTAGAAAATTTTTGCGATAAAATAACTTCTATTTTGTGCAATGACCGCACACAAAAAGGAAGTTATTTCATTACTACAAGTTTTTACTGTGAACAGCCAACACCTTCATGTATTTGTGAATAGGCAATATAACTTACCACAATACTGTATCCATCTTACTGTATTTTGAAATCCTCTCTTTTGCTTCTGGGGTTAATGATGTATGATATTTTCTTGCAACTGTATAATCAATATCATTTCCTAACAAAATCATATCTGAAGTATTTCCTTCATTTAGCTTTGAACTCTCTGCAACTACACTAGATTGTGGCAGAGTTGCCTCGCCAAAACAATACTTTAAAAACCATGGGCATTGCGGGAAATCTTTATCTGGATTCAAGTGGCAAATGTCCGCTAATTTTTTCCAAGGTTCTGGTGGAAATTGCATTGCATAAAATTCTAATCGTTCAGCAGGAATAGTCTTTAGCCATAATTTAACGTGTCGAATCAACGCTCCACTTACAGATCCAATCTATAAAACAAGAACTATTTGAAAATCATACTGACATGATGATTCTTGCTTTATTCTATCTGGTATCAGTAATCCCTCATATAACTTAGCTAAATTCTTAGTCTCTGTATTTCCTCTAGTGTTACTAGTAATGCATACATGGCTAAGGATTCATTTATTTTTAGTAATGAGGTACTGTGGCAGGATATCAATCTTTAAATGGGCAGTTTTAGATGTATCACTTTTTAAAAATTTACCCGAGAAGAAACAGTCAATATGTGCTGAGAAGAAATATTTCTGACACAGTCAATGGCCTTTCTAAGTTTGATTTTTATGAACTAATCACATTAGCTACTATGGAATTATTTTATCTTTGACAACAGATTTTATTAATAGAAAAGTTTGGTACCTCTTTTTAACAGAAACCTATATTCAACGGTGTTTACACACATTTTGATAGTCTCATTCATATGCCTTATAAATTGGCATGATTAACACAATAATTTTTAGTTGTTACCACTGGAAATGGAAAAAAAGATTCTCTAGCTAGTATTACCTTATCTAGGAATTATTTCCCAACAAATGCACAAGAGTCTATACAAAACACTTATTAAAGAGACCATCCGATAATGTAAATTTAATTAAACAAAGATTGTCTGGCCGTTGACTCTATTTGTAAGGACCTGACATTGTTTACAAATATTAATGTGGTGACTGCCTAACATAATGTCCAAACTAAATGCTCATTTAACTGGAAAGGCTAGATATTCTTCAATAGAGACTACCAACATAGCAGTAAGGGACCACATGATGAGCTGTGACCACCAAGTATCCATGGATGATTTTAGCATTCTTTCCCATGCAGATAGCTCTTTTCTATTAGAGTTGAAAGAGACTCTTTTTATCATGAGAGACAACCCAGTGCTCAATAGAACCAACAGCTCTAATTTCCTGTTGATACACGAGGTATCTTTTTCTAATAACTTAGAAGCCTTCAATTTGAGGGTATATTCAATTTTCAGAAATATCTTAGCGCATTGAGTGTACCTTTTAACAAGATCATAATTATGCCAACATAATTGTCGGCATAATTATTGTGGCGATTAATTTTTGCACCTGAGAGCATCGTAAAAAGTGTATTATTAAGTGATTATTTTTTTTTGCGATTGAAGGGATGAGGGATAATTCAGCATTTATATTTGCGCTTGACAGGCATGGATAAAAAAGAAATACAAAAAAAAGAGAGAGATTAAGAAGGATCAATCTGTTATTTCTCAAAAATATCAGATTTTTATTTCTTGATATATTTTCACCTTTAATTATATTGCAAAAGAACTGAATTGAGTCTAGTTTGTTGCAGGTTATCCTTACACCGGGGATTTTGCACCATTATTTTTGTAATTCATCCCATATGTAAAGAGTTTTGCAGAATATAAATTTGTGGTCTATCTATCTACTTTGAAACTTAGTAACTGCATTCCTGATTCTAGGCAATATTTCGTAATGACTTGCCAAAAAATTTTGCTTTTTGATCTCATCTCTAAAGTGATGACCGGCTGTTATTTCAAGCCCTGCAGTAGATATTATACTGGTTATTCTGAACGCTGAATTAAAAAAAAAGGAAATAACAACTTACAGGAGCAATTTCTGCTTCCAATGATCCAATCAAAGATTTTAACGAAATCATCTTTTGCTTCTTTTTACATCCTTGCGCTTCTAAGCGTTTTAGTAATTTTTCAAGTGCTCTTTTATTTCTTGCTGCATCTAAAGTAGTCAATGCTTTTAAAACTTCTTTAATGCCAAATAATTCATTTGGAATTTTTAGAAGAAACTCTGCCATTGTAAAGTCTTTTCTTGCCCATGCTGCAGCTAATGCTATTGATTTTGAACTCTCCAATAACTGCACATTATTTTTTATCAAAACATGTAAACATGCAAAATATCGATGTGGATATTTATTCTGCGCTTCATAATGCAATGAAAATTTAGATTTATCTATGAATAACTTTCTCATCATACCATCAGCTTCAACATCGTTACCTATAATATAAGAAGAATCCTAGTTATACGTTCAAATTATAGTTCTGTTATATAAAAAAGATGATACACTATAAAAAATACTTTACAGAACTGAAAAATATTGCAATATTTGGGCACAAAATGCTTTAAGCTTCAAGTAATGAGACAATAGAAAAGAACACAGGATTATAAATATAATATATTATAAATTGAACACTGTGTTAATATAGTTTAATATAGAGCATTTATTAACGGATGAAACGGAAGGCATATTTTGGAGGTCAGAACCAAGTTGATTCCCCTGGTTGGTTGAATAGAGGTTAAAAAAAGAAGTTTAAAAGCACTCAGTATGAGAAAAGGTATATATATATTATAAATCCTATCAGAAAGCATTTTGTAGTTACAGAAATATTTCTTGTTAAATACAGTTTAGGATGTTAATATATTAAACAACTTAAGTGCTAGTTAAGTTTACTTAACTCGAGTTAACTTGCGAACGGTCCGTGTCTTCAGTACTGGGCTGCAATATTTAATTTGGCTTCCGGGTAAACAAAGCTATTGGTCATAACCCAAACCCTCGTGTTTGTTGGTTACTGAGCAGACGTAATTTTTTTGACTGCCCACCTACCCAGTTTTTCAGTTTTGTTTTGACACAAGGTCATAGTTTTTGGATTTTTTAGGTTTTGTTCATATATGTCGCTTTAGACATGTTAGTCTTAGGTTTTTTATAGGTGTTTGTTCATTCGCTTTGATAGCCGGAGTACTTTTTTTTCGTTCATATTCTTTTTGGTCCTAGTATTTATAACTTGATTTATTTGATAACATTGTATAATGGACTTGACTCCTTTATTTATTGTTTGCATAGAGTCATTTTTTTTTAACAGATGTAAATTTGTAATTTTTAAAAACGAAACAACAAGTTTATTTAGTAGATATTTATTGTAAATATTTTCCGCAAATATATGGACTACCGGGGGCATTTGTTTAGGGTACACTTAGTACCGTTTTTTCAAATCAGGTTTGAGTCGAGCTGATAGTCATTGTCGACTTAGCTCGTGCGGTCATTGTAGACCACCCTTAGGTTAAGTACAGGCAACTTTGAGTCCAGTCCGTTGTAGTTGACGGCTGGTTGGGTCATACTAGACTATCGCAATTACAGTTTGGTTTGAGTCCAGTCTGTTGTAGTTGACAGCTGGTTTGGTTCACAGGTTTTATACGAATTGCTCTCGGATGTCCTAATCTTGGCCAAACTTATGTGTTTTTTATTCTGTGTCGTTTATTCCAGCCCGTACAAGTTAACTAGGCAAATTGGTGTGAGCTAATATTTGAAACATAAACTTAATAAAAAGGATAGGCTAACAGACTTTAATTCTACTTTATTAAAGGCATGATGGCACTGCACTTCAGTGGCTCTTACTGGCAATCAGAATACTCATCATTTTTTTCTTCAAATATTGAAGAAGGAAGCTTCCTAAAAACAAAATGGCTACTTCAATTTTAAAATTTTCTAAAGGCGTCACTTATGATAAAATTCGAATGTGGTCAACACGAACACACTTGATAGAACCATAAACTTTCGCGAAAAGACCCAAAATTTGCGAAACTCGCAAAAGTTTGTGCCCACGAAAATTTGTGCTCTTTAAAGTAGAAACCAAAGTCAAATTTCAAGATGCTGGAACAAATTCCAAGATGATGGCCTTCAGAAACACAGTCTACAGTAATAAGAGAAGAAGATTGCCGCTGCCACCACTACAATGTCATAGAAATAGCCCATCCAACAATTGTTTGGCAGGCTTAATTATGCTACTAACTTTGATCCCAATCAAATTTGTCTTCATCAAAAACTTGAGTATCTCCAACGGGAACAATATTTACGTTGTTTCCTCTACCACGTCCTCCTCTACCACGTCCTCCTCTACCACGTCTCCCTCCTCTTCTACCTCTTCCTTGCGCTCGTACCATATTGATTATTCTGAAAATATTATGATTAATTATTTAATTTACAAATACATGAAAACAAGGTGTCGGCTGTTCAAAGTAGAACTTGTTGCAATGTATTAACTTGATTACCTTATTCCATTACAACAGGTTCTACTTTGAGTAACTAACACCTGGTTGTCATTATTTTGTGAAAAGGTCTCACGCCGTTTTCTGTTCCGCAAACACTTTCAGGAAAATAAGAAAAGAAAGGGATACATAAGACGATCAGTTTGGTTTCATCAGACTAAGACGAGCCAGACGGGGGCGAGGTGAGGGCGAGTTTGTGAGGTGAACGGAGAGAGGGAGCTACCATAGTCAAGAGAGAGACTTTTTTCTTGTGACTATGGCCATGACCATGACATAAGAGCAACTATGTTGTCTGTAAATCAAATATTATACATATTTTAGGTAGCTACCCTACCTGTTTTGTTACCCTACCTGTTTTGTTACTTGTTCTCTTCCATCCAGTTCTTGAATTATACCGTAAAATCACTACATTTAATATATATAGTCTACTCAAAAGTTTTGATTACTTTGCAAAAAATATTCGTTTCGTTGCACCACTTTGCATAATTCACAAGTACGCATAGCCTGACACAGATCTTCGTTTGTTTATTAAATTTTAATCATAATATAGTAGTATTTATAATATGGAGGTCTAAAACGTAGGCTAAACTCTCGTTGCTACACTTCTTGATAAATCGTGTACAAAGATTTTTCGTCACTTGCCGAAAATTTCGTCAGACGAAAATTTCATCACTTTTTGCTGACGAACGTTCTGGAAAGTTTTACCGACAAGGTATGTGTTGTCTGGTTGCACATAACGACGACCATTCGCTACAATATTTCTCAGAAAAATAATAAAAAAAATGTCTAAAGGCGCTGGAGACGAGCTTGGTGAAAACCGGCCTTTAACCCTATTTTTGATTGAAATTTGGACCAGAAAGTTACACTCTCCCCCGCAGCGCGCTTTTAAAAAATCATCGGCGGTGGAGCGCTCAAAAAAAGCAAAATTTGACAAAGGCGCAGAAAAATTAGGTTAATATTTAATAAACGCATCATTTTAGGACAAGTAATTTTTGATGAGCTCATTAAGGACGTCATCGAGACAAAACAGTGTTTTGGTAAAAAAAAATCTGTCAAAACGTATAAAAATAGGAATTTCTTTTTTTTAAAAAAAAAAATATTTTACTTGTCAAAACTATTTAATTGCTAAGGGAAAATGATTCCAATTTACCAAAATATTTTTTTTCTAAAAGTTCCTCAAATGAAATTCAGATATCATGAGGGAAATCGGAGTAAGATGACAGATGAATTACGTATTTCGAAATCTGCTCAGCACTCCAAAGCATGAGGCCTTTTTTCAAGAAGTTTTGAGAAGAGACTAGAATGAGGGATAATAAACTCAAACCACAAGATTACGAGACTCAGGGTAGAATGTTTTGTGAAATAAATAAGTATTTTATCTCGTAAATAAAACTTTTCTTTTTAAAAAAAGAACACGTAAAATACGATGCCATTTATTACGAACACGAAGACCACCACACTAGCAGTCGTTCCACCGCAAAAAATTTCGGAATGGAAATATATGAAATTATAATATTTATATACGGGACAGTGTAGATGGGTGACCTGTCGTCTTGTTCCGCGAGAAATCTCCATTAGATTTCCAGATCAGTTATATGTATGTAATAATATATGTATACAGAACATGCATAATGAGAGGAATCTGAAAAAAGAAGGAAACTTTAAATATCGTGTTGTTAGAAAACGGCCCCATATATCGAGAAAAAAAAGATTTAAATCGTAAGCAAGTAATATTACTTGCTTACGATTTAAATCTTTTTTTTCTCGATATATGGGGCCGTTTTCTAACAACACGATATTTAAAGTTTCCTTCTTTTTTCAGATTCCTCTCATTATGCATGTTCTGTATACATATATTATTACATACATATAACTGATCTGGAAATCTAATGGAGATTTCTCGCGGAACAAGACGACAGGTCACCCATCTACACTGTCCCGTATATAAATATTATAATTTCATATATTTCCATTCCGAAATTTTTTGCGGTGGAACGACTGCTAGTGTGGTGGTCTTCGTGTTCGTAATAAATGGCATCGTATTTTACGTGTTCTTTTTTTAAAAAGAAAAGTTTTATTTACGAGATAAAATACTTATTTATTTCACAAAACATTCTACCCTGAGTCTCGTAATCTTGTGGTTTGAGTTTATTATCCCTCATTCTAGTCTCTTCTCAAAACTTCTTGAAAAAAGGCCTCATGCTTTGGAGTGCTGAGCAGATTTCGAAATACGTAATTCATCTGTCATCTTACTCCGATTTCCCTCATGATATCTGAATTTCATTTGAGGAACTTTTAGAAAAAAAATATTTTGGTAAATTGGAATCATTTTCCCTTAGCAATTAAATAGTTTTGACAAGTAAAATATTTTTTTTTTTAAAAAAAAGAAATTCCTATTTTTATACGTTTTGACAGATTTTTTTTTACCAAAACACTGTTTTGTCTCGATGACGTCCTTAATGAGCTCATCAAAAATTACTTGTCCTAAAATGATGCGTTTATTAAATATTAACCTAATTTTTCTGCGCCTTTGTCAAATTTTGCTTTTTTTGAGCGCTCCACCGCCGATGATTTTTTAAAAGCGCGCTGCGGGGGAGAGTGTAACTTTCTGGTCCAAATTTCAATCAAAAATAGGGTTAAAGGCCGGTTTTCACCAAGCTCGTCTCCAGCGCCTTTAGACATTTTTTTTATTATTTTTCTGAGAAATATTGTAGCGAATGGTCGTCGTTATGTGCAACCAGACAACACATACCTTGTCGGTAAAACTTTCCAGAACGTTCGTCAGCAAAAAGTGATGAAATTTTCGTCTGACGAAATTTTCGGCAAGTGACGAAAAATCTTTGTACACGATTTATCAAGAAGTGTAGCAACGAGAGTTTAGCCTACGTTTTAGACCTCCATATTATAAATACTACTATATTATGATTAAAATTTAATAAACAAACGAAGATCTGTGTCAGGCTATGCGTACTTGTGAATTATGCAAAGTGGTGCAACGAAACGAATATTTTTTGCAAAGTAATCAAAACTTTTGAGTAGACTATATATATTAAATGTAGTGATTTTACGGTATAATTCAAGAACTGGATGGAAGAGAACAAGTAACAAAACAGGTAGGGTAACAAAACAGGTAGGGTAGCTACCTAAAATATGTATAATATTTGATTTACAGACAACATAGTTGCTCTTATGTCATGGTCATGGCCATAGTCACAAGAAAAAAGTCTCTCTCTTGACTATGGTAGCTCCCTCTCTCCGTTCACCTCACAAACTCGCCCTCACCTCGCCCCCGTCTGGCTCGTCTTAGTCTGATGAAACCAAACTGATCGTCTTATGTATCCCTTTCTTTTCTTATTTTCCTGAAAGTGTTTGCGGAACAGAAAACGGCGTGAGACCTTTTCACAAAATAATGACAACCAGGTGTTAGTTACTCAAAGTAGAACCTGTTGTAATGGAATAAGGTAATCAAGTTAATACATTGCAACAAGTTCTACTTTGAACAGCCGACACCTTGTTTTCATGTATTTGTAAATTAAATAATTAATCATAATATTTTCAGAATAATCAATATGGTACGAGCGCAAGGAAGAGGTAGAAGAGGAGGGAGACGTGGTAGAGGAGGACGTGGTAGAGGAGGACGTGGTAGAGGAAACAACGTAAATATTGTTCCCGTTGGAGATACTCAAGTTTTTGATGAAGACAAATTTGATTGGGATCAAAGTTAGTAGCATAATTAAGCCTGCCAAACAATTGTTGGATGGGCTATTTCTATGACATTGTAGTGGTGGCAGCGGCAATCTTCTTCTCTTATTACTGTAGACTGTGTTTCTGAAGGCCATCATCTTGGAATTTGTTCCAGCATCTTGAAATTTGACTTTGGTTTCTACTTTAAAGAGCACAAATTTTCGTGGGCACAAACTTTTGCGAGTTTCGCAAATTTTGGGTCTTTTCGCGAAAGTTTATGGTTCTATCAAGTGTGTTCGTGTTGACCACATTCGAATTTTATCATAAGTGACGCCTTTAGAAAATTTTAAAATTGAAGTAGCCATTTTGTTTTTAGGAAGCTTCCTTCTTCAATATTTGAAGAAAAAAATGATGAGTATTCTGATTGCCAGTAAGAGCCACTGAAGTGCAGTGCCATCATGCCTTTAATAAAGTAGAATTAAAGTCTGTTAGCCTATCCTTTTTATTAAGTTTATGTTTCAAATATTAGCTCACACCAATTTGCCTAGTTAACTTGTACGGGCTGGAATAAACGACACAGAATAAAAAACACATAAGTTTGGCCAAGATTAGGACATCCGAGAGCAATTCGTATAAAACCTGTGAACCAAACCAGCTGTCAACTACAACAGACTGGACTCAAACCAAACTGTAATTGCGATAGTCTAGTATGACCCAACCAGCCGTCAACTACAACGGACTGGACTCAAAGTTGCCTGTACTTAACCTAAGGGTGGTCTACAATGACCGCACGAGCTAAGTCGACAATGACTATCAGCTCGACTCAAACCTGATTTGAAAAAACGGTACTAAGTGTACCCTAAACAAATGCCCCCGGTAGTCCATATATTTGCGGAAAATATTTACAATAAATATCTACTAAATAAACTTGTTGTTTCGTTTTTAAAAATTACAAATTTACATCTGTTAAAAAAAAATGACTCTATGCAAACAATAAATAAAGGAGTCAAGTCCATTATACAATGTTATCAAATAAATCAAGTTATAAATACTAGGACCAAAAAGAATATGAACGAAAAAAAAGTACTCCGGCTATCAAAGCGAATGAACAAACACCTATAAAAAACCTAAGACTAACATGTCTAAAGCGACATATATGAACAAAACCTAAAAAATCCAAAAACTATGACCTTGTGTCAAAACAAAACTGAAAAACTGGGTAGGTGGGCAGTCAAAAAAATTACGTCTGCTCAGTAACCAACAAACACGAGGGTTTGGGTTATGACCAATAGCTTTGTTTACCCGGAAGCCAAATTAAATATTGCAGCCCAGTACTGAAGACACGGACCGTTCGCAAGTTAACTCGAGTTAAGTAAACTTAACTAGCACTTAAGTTGTTTAATATATTAACATCCTAAACTGTATTTAACAAGAAATATTTCTGTAACTACAAAATGCTTTCTGATAGGATTTATAATATATATATACCTTTTCTCATACTGAGTGCTTTTAAACTTCTTTTTTTAACCTCTATTCAACCAACCAGGGGAATCAACTTGGTTCTGACCTCCAAAATATGCCTTCCGTTTCATCCGTTAATAAATGCTCTATATTAAACTATATTAACACAGTGTTCAATTTATAATATATTATATTTATAATCCTGTGTTCTTTTCTATTGTCTCATTACTTGAAGCTTAAAGCATTTTGTGCCCAAATATTGCAATATTTTTCAGTTCTGTAAAGTATTTTTTATAGTGTATCATCTTTTTTATATAACAGAACTATAATTTGAACGTATAACTAGGATTCTTCTTATATTATAGGTAACGATGTTGAAGCTGATGGTATGATGAGAAAGTTATTCATAGATAAATCTAAATTTTCATTGCATTATGAAGCGCAGAATAAATATCCACATCGATATTTTGCATGTTTACATGTTTTGATAAAAAATAATGTGCAGTTATTGGAGAGTTCAAAATCAATAGCATTAGCTGCAGCATGGGCAAGAAAAGACTTTACAATGGCAGAGTTTCTTCTAAAAATTCCAAATGAATTATTTGGCATTAAAGAAGTTTTAAAAGCATTGACTACTTTAGATGCAGCAAGAAATAAAAGAGCACTTGAAAAATTACTAAAACGCTTAGAAGCGCAAGGATGTAAAAAGAAGCAAAAGATGATTTCGTTAAAATCTTTGATTGGATCATTGGAAGCAGAAATTGCTCCTGTAAGTTGTTATTTCCTTTTTTTTTAATTCAGCGTTCAGAATAACCAGTATAATATCTACTGCAGGGCTTGAAATAACAGCCGGTCATCACTTTAGAGATGAGATCAAAAAGCAAAATTTTTTGGCAAGTCATTACGAAATATTGCCTAGAATCAGGAATGCAGTTACTAAGTTTCAAAGTAGATAGATAGACCACAAATTTATATTCTGCAAAACTCTTTACATATGGGATGAATTACAAAAATAATGGTGCAAAATCCCCGGTGTAAGGATAACCTGCAACAAACTAGACTCAATTCAGTTCTTTTGCAATATAATTAAAGGTGAAAATATATCAAGAAATAAAAATCTGATATTTTTGAGAAATAACAGATTGATCCTTCTTAATCTCTCTCTTTTTTTTGTATTTCTTTTTTATCCATGCCTGTCAAGCGCAAATATAAATGCTGAATTATCCCTCATCCCTTCAATCGCAAAAAAAAATAATCACTTAATAATACACTTTTTACGATGCTCTCAGGTGCAAAAATTAATCGCCACAATAATTATGCCGACAATTATGTTGGCATAATTATGATCTTGTTAAAAGGTACACTCAATGCGCTAAGATATTTCTGAAAATTGAATATACCCTCAAATTGAAGGCTTCTAAGTTATTAGAAAAAGATACCTCGTGTATCAACAGGAAATTAGAGCTGTTGGTTCTATTGAGCACTGGGTTGTCTCTCATGATAAAAAGAGTCTCTTTCAACTCTAATAGAAAAGAGCTATCTGCATGGGAAAGAATGCTAAAATCATCCATGGATACTTGGTGGTCACAGCTCATCATGTGGTCCCTTACTGCTATGTTGGTAGTCTCTATTGAAGAATATCTAGCCTTTCCAGTTAAATGAGCATTTAGTTTGGACATTATGTTAGGCAGTCACCACATTAATATTTGTAAACAATGTCAGGTCCTTACAAATAGAGTCAACGGCCAGACAATCTTTGTTTAATTAAATTTACATTATCGGATGGTCTCTTTAATAAGTGTTTTGTATAGACTCTTGTGCATTTGTTGGGAAATAATTCCTAGATAAGGTAATACTAGCTAGAGAATCTTTTTTTCCATTTCCAGTGGTAACAACTAAAAATTATTGTGTTAATCATGCCAATTTATAAGGCATATGAATGAGACTATCAAAATGTGTGTAAACACCGTTGAATATAGGTTTCTGTTAAAAAGAGGTACCAAACTTTTCTATTAATAAAATCTGTTGTCAAAGATAAAATAATTCCATAGTAGCTAATGTGATTAGTTCATAAAAATCAAACTTAGAAAGGCCATTGACTGTGTCAGAAATATTTCTTCTCAGCACATATTGACTGTTTCTTCTCGGGTAAATTTTTAAAAAGTGATACATCTAAAACTGCCCATTTAAAGATTGATATCCTGCCACAGTACCTCATTACTAAAAATAAATGAATCCTTAGCCATGTATGCATTACTAGTAACACTAGAGGAAATACAGAGACTAAGAATTTAGCTAAGTTATATGAGGGATTACTGATACCAGATAGAATAAAGCAAGAATCATCATGTCAGTATGATTTTCAAATAGTTCTTGTTTTATAGATTGGATCTGTAAGTGGAGCGTTGATTCGACACGTTAAATTATGGCTAAAGACTATTCCTGCTGAACGATTAGAATTTTATGCAATGCAATTTCCACCAGAACCTTGGAAAAAATTAGCGGACATTTGCCACTTGAATCCAGATAAAGATTTCCCGCAATGCCCATGGTTTTTAAAGTATTGTTTTGGCGAGGCAACTCTGCCACAATCTAGTGTAGTTGCAGAGAGTTCAAAGCTAAATGAAGGAAATACTTCAGATATGATTTTGTTAGGAAATGATATTGATTATACAGTTGCAAGAAAATATCATACATCATTAACCCCAGAAGCAAAAGAGAGGATTTCAAAATACAGTAAGATGGATACAGTATTGTGGTAAGTTATATTGCCTATTCACAAATACATGAAGGTGTTGGCTGTTCACAGTAAAAACTTGTAGTAATGAAATAACTTCCTTTTTGTGTGCGGTCATTGCACAAAATAGAAGTTATTTTATCGCAAAAATTTTCTACTTTGAGCAGCCAACACCTTGTTTTCTTGTAGTTGTCAATTATTGAAATTAAGGATAGCTAAACCAAACGTTTATTCAGATGTTACAGAGTATCAAGTTAATACCCACCAAACCTGTTCAAAGTCAGCAGAATAACGTTAGAACAACATTCTTTGAAGATTTTTGCCGACTGGGCAATTATATAATAGTGCAGCCGTTCGAAGATTACCCATTGAGGACAACTCTTATTTTACGATCTGAGAAAAGACTTGATAAGGGACCATGGACATCTTAAGCATTGATCTTATATAGAAGACCAGCATGCCATACCTTATGGAAAGTCTTAGATATATCTAGAGGAATAGCTCTGAATTCCCCACAGATATTCAAAGCGCAATAAACGCGCTCACTGATAACAGTTGTGAATAATTCTTTTTGAATGATGCTCTCTTAATATATAACATAGGTCAGAAAATTTAGGATATTTTTAAGAAATATCCGAGCCTAATTTTAAAGAAATTACTAAGAAAAATGAACCTCAGGTCAAAAAACCCCTTATAACCCCTTTGACCCCCACTACCCACCCCATCCCTATGTATCTCACTAGTGGGAACTGAACATAACCAAAATGTAACTTCGTTAGGTATTATGAAGAGCTAGGATGTGACAATGTGGAAAAAGTCATATATGATAGGTTGAAGAATGGTGAAACATCTAATTTACCATATGGAAAACTAATGGAACGAATTCTGTACTTTACTTATCTACACAAAGGTTAGTCATCATCTGTAAACATTGATATAATACAGGGTTCAGACGGAACCTAGAAACTTGGCAAGTTCGCAGTTTTTAGTAATATTCAGGGAAAACCTGGAAAAGGCAGAAAAATTCCTAGAAAACCCAGGGTTCTGTCACTCTAAAGGTTTTGCGTAGTATCTTTCAGACTTCATTGTATTATTGTTCCGTATTTAATTGTTGATTTGCATTATAGTTCAGATCTGAAATTGAGTCTCAGTATGCTTAGTAACA
>JAULBZ010000855.1:0-26100 GCA_032360805.1 Neoturris breviconis
AGTATAAGGTCATATCAAATGCAAATTCTAAGTGATAATAGACACATTCATTTCATTTAATAAAGCTAATTCTTTTGAACTCTTTTAAAACTTACTAAAGATTTTATGATATTTTGAAAGAGCAGTTAATCAGACACAATAGCTACTTGGATAACTTTGGAAAAACAACTCACTCGTGAATAATTGAACATGATAAATAGCTATTTAGATCTTTTTTTGAGGAAACGGTAACGAGATAAACAGATATTTCTATGTTTGATAAAGGTTCATTTTGGTCTTAATTTATGGAAAGTTTTTCGTTCTCTTTTCTAGCCTTACTACACACACAATATAAATTCTTTTCTAGCCTTACTACACGCACAATATAAATTTAGGAATTCCTGACTTTAATGAAGAAGAAAATGTAAGTATACAATATATTTCAAAATAACCTTTTGTTCACGCTGTTATTTTTCCACTTACGTTGGACTAAAAACAAGTTGACAATCTTAATTGGATGAAAGTGCGATGAAAAGCACTGGTAATTATATCTGTGAAATGCGATTGAAGCCCTGGTACTAAACTCCTGCGAGAGTGATTGCACTTCATCATTAATTTCTGAGTTCATGAACCTGTTTTGATTTGTTATAGTAAATAAATAACAGTCTGCCAGTGTGGTTCTCCCTAATAACATGTGCTATTGCTTTTGTCAAATGGGGAAGAATGGACGATCCGTGTTTTCTTCTCTTAGATAGCTTTATATCAGACACCAATCGATGAGTTGAAACAGCTCATATTAAAAGTAAAGGAACTGTGTAGAGATATGCCCGATATACAGCTGCAAGATAAGATGAGTTTACATCCAGTATTAGATGATGAGCTAAAAATACCAGAATATGGATCTTCTGTTAAAAAACATCTCATTCAACAGGTTGGTAAATATAAACAAAGGAGTGTAGCTTCATTTATTATACCCTGACGCCATGTTCAAAACTCTCTTCTCCATAGTAGCTTTTATTTTGAACACTGGTAATGGATTTAACTTTCGATTTTCAATTCTCATGCGGATCATTTGTGTGAATATTGTATGTCATAATTCTCGTAAAGTCATCCTCATTTTCACTTGATGATAACTGGTAATGTTAGACTGGTAATAGCCAAGTAATCACTGTGGAGGAGTGTTTTTGAAGATATATTCTGACTATACAATCTAATCCTTTGCTCAAAAATCACTCCTTCGCAGTGATTACTTGTTATTATATTGAGCTCTATAATTATACTTTATGAAAATATTTTTTTTTAGGCTTCACTGGTAAATATCTTAGATGATTTAAAAGTTTTAGAAAACGATATATCTGTCATTGAATTTGGTGCAGGTAGAGGTAAGTTGTTTCGTAAGGTCGCAGTCGAAATAACTGCAAGAGTGCTAAAATATAAGCGCACTGAAGATGTAGCAAATATTTTGTTGTTATAAACACGAAAGGTGTACTAATATCTCGTTTTCACTTTTCCATTGATTTGTAGATAATCAAATTAGACTTACAAAGGCAGTCGTGGTTTTTCACAATAGCGCTTGAGTAAAACAACAGACAAAGTTAATTTATGGAAATATAGAAGGAACAACTAATTATGTTCATAAATATTTGAGAGAAAGAGAACTTCGTGCCATTCGAATGGGTACTAGGCTTAAATCTGCCCAATAAATCTTCTTGGTAAATCTCAGATGGTCGTTTTCAGCAAAATGTCTCAATAATTATGATTTTGGTTTGTCCAATACCTACCCGAGTTAATAAGATCTGCAATAGAAAAATAATATCCATGGAAAGAGAGTGCTGTTTTAGCCAGTTTGAAATTGATTGATACTCCATCACTTTTATAAACAAAACATTTCAGGTGCTTTATCACACTGGATTCAAAAAGCAATGAAAAAAGAAGTAAAATCGAAATTCTTTCTTGTTGACAGACAACATAATAGAAACAAGGTACATTATATCATTATCAAATTTTATGATTGTCATTGTCTTCCCACTAATTAACTAGTTAACTATCATGATATTGATCGGTTACTTTCTGATGTAGAACCAATCAGCAGCATCCTTGACTTTTTACCACTCTCAATTTCTTTTAAATCTATGAAGCAGTACCTATATATAATGAAGTTAGTCGAACTGAAGGCTGCTATGTCATTATCTTCTATCACTAAGGTAGTGGAGGGCGCTACTACTTTCCCAGTTCAAGTTGACCCAACAGTCGCTACTACTTTCCCAGATCATGTTGACCTATTACCCCCCAACAGTCGCTACTACTTTCCAAGATCAAGTTGACCTATTACCACAGTATACTGGTCGACCACATTTGGAAGACTGAATCAACCAAGACGTCTTCAACGGGAAGTTTTATTTCTTACATCATTTTATAGTTAGACTGTTATCACAAAGGTGAAGATCAAGGTCCTAATTTTGAAAGACTTAATATTGATATCCAGCATCTTAATCTAGGTATGTGTAAGTTGAGACGACGATACTCGTTTATTATAAACTGGTAAGGAAAAATAAATTCTCGTTTCTTCTATACGTGATTTCCTAGGATTCAGCCAATCAAAGTTCAGCATTTATGTAGACAATCCAATATTTCATTTTACATTACTAGTGGTCGCAATAAGAACAAATAATCGCTGTGGAGGAGAGACTTCAACCTGCAAAGCCTGAATCTATGGGTGAAAGTGATTATTTGCTCATCATTTGACAACTGAATCAAATTCCAGTGTGCGATATGTTATTGTACAGTCACTGCACAAAACGTTATTGCATTGTAACAAGTTTCTACTTCGAGCAGCTAATGCCATTGCAAGGTTATTGACTCTGTCAGTTCTTATTTTAATGAGAAGAAACTTTCGCGAGAAAATCTTTTTGCAGGAACTATACTCTTAACTCGAAAGTTGCACAAAAAGGTTCTTCACAAATCAATCTTATTATGTTAAAAGTGCTCGAAATTATTTGTCAAAAATCCTTATTTTGGTTGATTGATAGAAACTAAAATTCGTCGACATGCTACTTATTTAAAAAACATTTTGTTAAGAAACATTTTGCACTTTTATATTATACAGGAAATGTTTCATTGATAACTGAGAATGATTTGGATATTTGTGCTGTGGGAAAACATCTATGTGGCGGAGCAACAGACCTCTCACTACGTTGTTTATTTGAAACCAAAGAAGAGAATTCTATGTAAGTCTCACTTTTTGTTTGCATTGAATTCTACGTACGTTTCCCTTCTTGTTTGCATCGGCCTTATAAAATCGAAGAGAATTCTATGTAAGTTTCCCCTTCTGGTTTACATCGGTCTTATAAAATCGAAAAGAATTCTACATAAGTTTCACATTTTGTTTACATCAGCCTTATAACATCGAAGAGAATTCTATGTAAGTTTCCTTTCTAGTTTACATCGGTCTTATAAGATCGAAGAGAATTCTACGTAAGTTTCACTTCTTGTTTACATCGGCCCATTCGATTGAAGAGCGATTGCTTTTTAACATCAACTAACTTATTGAGTGAGATTTTAAATAATATGTAGCGACTAAATAAAAATACTAAAATTCTGCTAAAATAAGTAAACAAAATTTGCGTGGCGCATTCAGGATATCGCCGGGAACGTTTTTCTATCTTTAATTTTTTAATGCAAATTGGAATAAGTGCTTTCACATAAATCATGACATGAAATCTATGAGGATAGAGCCATGTTATAGCAAAGTTGTTTCCATGAAATTTATACATGGTTCCAAGTGGGCAAACACTTGTTCAGAGTCCGTAGTATAGACGTTAGAACAGCGTATTTACTGGTGGACCTTGAACAATCTTTTTTACATACTGGCGTGCAAGTCCTGGAAAGAAGTAGGGTAAAACCCTACACCAGATAGACACATTGATACAACGTGCAACTAGCGTTGGTCCTGATTATTATGTTCATTGTTCGGGAGGTTTCACTAAAGGCGGATTTGCACTAGATACAACTAAATGAAGCTATTACATTGGTTGAAAGTAACGTTACCTGACAGATGACATCACTTTTTACTAATGTAATGGCTTTATTTAGAATCTGTTCGAACAAATTCACCTAGTGCAAATCCGCCATAATTTAAAGCTGTATTATGTATGTTCATCTACAATTCATTGACACCGAAAAAAATGAGCAGAAGGTGTTCGTTAATTAGAGGTTTTTCGAATCTAAACCACGAACAAACATTCGAGTCTGTCATAAAGAACGTGTGAGAGGTTCCAGTGTATTAGCACGGCGTTAAAGACTTCCGGATGTGTACCCGGTTACCATGGTAGCACACAGACCGTATATAGAGCTATATGGGCTATAGTCTGTCATCTTTCACGTCAAGTCGATAAAAAAACGTTTCTTGTTGCTATGACAATATATAACTCAACCTTTCCAGTAGTATTTTTTTGGCCCACTACTTTCTGTAGCTTCCTGTATAAATACTTTTTATTTTCTCTCCATTCCAGCCATCGTATATCTCTTTAATAGTAGCTAGTATATGAATATTTCACCAAAGTATCGCACAAGATATCTACGGAGAAGAGTACTGTGTCACTGATTCGTATTTGTAATTGATTGGTTTCTTCGTAATAAAGAAACCAATCAATTGGAAGCTTGTTGACATAACACCCTTCTTTGTAGTTTACTTTTTTTTACTTCAGTACTGAACCAGCTACAAAGAAAGTAAAGAAATCTGCTCTGTGTACACGTCTTCATTCAATATTATTTGCTCTCTGCTGTTATCACCGTTGTACGTGGAATACATATGTTGGTACAAAGTACTTCACAGAAAAAGCTTTTACTTCTAAAGATTTCCATCGCATTACAAAGATGGCTGGATGGGCAACATGTGGTTTTGAACGTCGACATACTGGTAAGTATTGTTTATGATAAAAACACCAATCACGTGTAGCATCATTAAAATAAGTATAACCAATCAAGATATAATATTTAGTAATTATAACCAATCACAAGTACAGGTTTCGTGTTTAGTTGAGGTGGTGTACCTTCAAATCATGCTTTATGTTATGTTTGCGGATTGGTTAGATATTTTAAGACATAGCAATTGGTTGGTTAGCTAATTTACAGAGCAGCAATTGGTTGGTTAGCTAATTTACAATGCAGCAATTGGTTGGTTATTAACATAGGTTGTTGAACTCCTGAACGAACGTACTTCACTTGTACGGCAACGTTTTGTACAGAATTTTCTTAGAAATGATTTTCTCACTTGTTTCTGAAAGAAAATATATATCACCGCATCAGCTATAAAGCCCAGGGCGTATAAACACAGGAGCACATTTGAGAGTAGTTCATTACCTTTTGTTGAATTATAGAAATATAACAAGTTAATCAGGTCTGGAACTATTACGAATATCATGAATGTGAGGATAATTAAAGATGGTGCAAAAAAATTTGTTCGTTTCATTTTCAACGGATTCGTTTTAGGTTTTACTGTCTCGTTTATACTTGGACAAACAGATCGTCGTTTCTGCCATACTGTGAATATCTTATTTGCTTTGTATGGTTCTGTAGTTTCTCTTGGTTCTGTAGTTTCTCTTGGTTTGTTTTTGTTGACTTTCACGTTGAAATTCGTATCTGATAGAATTCTTCCTAATGTTGGACAAAATATCAATGATTCTCTGTATTTTCTGTAGATGTATGTATATGTGCTTGCTGCTATGAGTACAAATAATCCTTGAAATATCGGGAAAATCCATTTGTAAATTATTACACGTACTCTCATGTCATGCAACCACCTCATACACAGCAGTACAATACCTGTAATAAATCCAATGAACCAGAATGATAGAAGCAAAGTGATGGTTTTTGATTTAGTGAAGTATATCTGATACTTGATGTTCAAATAAACTTCGAGAAATCGATCGATTGTTAGTACAATAATAATGCTAAAAAACGGAATAACAACAAAACAACAGTTGGTAATAATGACGTACGACACAACGTCTTTACTACAATTGGTCCTCGTCAATATATTCTGTGTGACGTCTAAAACGTTTGAAAGAAGTTCTGATACACTCAGATGCATAATGATTATGTCTTGATTTCTCATTTTCTGCTGACACTGCATTAAATATAGACCAATAGAATGTAGTAGCATGGAGATTGCATATAGTAACAGAGGCAAATTGGTTACTGTTATAGTAATCTCTTCTTTCATATTCATTCTCATATTTACATCTAGAAACATTCATACCATTCCAAATAAAACATGTTTCAATAATAAGCTCTTCAATTCGTTACATCGCTAATAAATTAGTTCGGTTTCGTTACATCGCTAATAAATTAGTTCAATTCGGTATATCGCTGGTAAATTTCTCTTCGGTTTCGGTATGTCGCTAGTATATTTTTATTCTTCAAATCGTTGATAAAATATTTCTTCGGTTTCGTTACATCGCTAATAAATTAGTTCAATTCGGTATATCGCTGGTAAATTTCTCTTTGGTTTCGGTATATCACTGGTAAAGTTTCTCTTCGGTTTCGGTATGTCGCTAGTATATTTTTATTCTTCAAATCGTTGATAAAATATTTCTTCGGTTTCGGTATATCGCTAATAAATTTGTTCTTCAAACCGGTAAATCGCTGATAAATGTTCTCTTCATTCGGAATATCGCTAGTGTTTGTTCTTCGATTCATCGTCCGCTACCGTCTTGAGTAAGTTTTTTTTTCTTTTATGTATTACTTAATGATTCATATTGTATACACCTGTCGAAATTTCGAAAATGAAGATTTTTATTTTCATAATTAGTAGCTATCATATTACGTCTTGAAGGTCGATTTTCACCATGCGGAAAATCCAAAAGAAGCCATTCATTGGTAGAAATTGACGTCACATGATGAGTGACGTCTATTTCCACCAATGGAATGTGTTCTATTGGCTTTCGCGTGGTGTTTTTCTCCTATTAGATATGAAACTTACATGTTTATTTTAGAACTTAACACTTTTTATAAAGCCGTGTTATTTCGACATCTGACGTACCGAAATGACGTTCGTGATATCGCGTTTCAAGTTAAGAAACTTCCAGATTATTTAAGTTATTTGTTTATAAGTTATTTGTGTATGTGGTAACCGCTATGAACATATTTATTCAAGGGTGGAGGGAGGGGTTTTGGAGATATTTATTAACCTATTACCCTTCAAAACGTCTATTGAAGAATAGCACAAATGGTCTGTATGGTATGTTGTCAATATGTACATCACTTGTGAAGGAGTATTTTTTGGGTACAGTTTCAGCTGCAAACCTGAAAACTACTCAAAAGAACCTCCTCCACAGGTAATATCCAGCCGTTATTTTGAGGTTTGAAGTTACACATTTTTTTTAGCACCAACGAAAGACAAAGATGGAGGTGATAATAATTTCGAAGAGGACATAGGAGAACACAGTATTAATAATAAAGACACAAAAGCTCATGCTGGTCTGGGGTAAAAATAGCCGAAATAAGAGTAAATAATCACTGTGGAGGAGTGATTTCTGAACATAGCATAAAAGTCCCTCCTCAACCGCGATTATTTGTTCTTATTTTCACCACTGGCTAAAAAGGGGACAAAATCTTACGCTGGGTTAAGGTTGATTTCCATTAGGCGACAAATTCCACCCAACGCCATAAGAAGACATTCCATTGTTAGAAATTGACGCATTGGGAGGAGGTTATATTATCTAAAAGCTAAGGTTTCAACTAAATAAATTAAACATTGCACCCCCTGATTTAATTGAAAAGAATCTTTTCTGACGAGTTTACGATATATTAGCAATGGTTTTTTGTTCTTTCCGTATTATAAATTATTGAATAACCTCTTCCACAGACTACAGTATGTTCAATCAGAGATTCATCTCACATAGTCTTCTTCAAAAGATTTTTATGTACATTGACGCCAGAATTTGTTAACGTGAAACGTGTTATTAGATGGTAATTTATGCAACAGAAATATTTCTTTTTTATAGTAGCTTTGGAACCATTATTAATTATAATTTTTGAAACATTTTAGATTGACATCTTCAGAACAAGAAGATATTGGACGAATGTGCAAACGTATAATTGACGATGGACGACTTAAATATATACGTAGCCATGGTTACGACGCTGAACTTGTGACGTATGTTAATAGAGATATAACACCAGAAAACATTGCATTGTGTGTAAAAAGATGCAATGCTTCATAGGTATATTTGACGATTGCCTAGTTGGAAAAACGTACTCAAAGTCCTTAGTAAAGACGCTAGAACAACGTTTCCAATGTTGTTCTGGCGTCTTTACAGCAGACTTTGAACACGTGTTTGTCCACTGGGAATAATATTCGCTGCCAACATCAGTGAAGGAGTGTTAAGTCAACTATCTTGGAAATGATGCGCTTATCGCTGAGAAGAAACCATTTAAACAATATTTCTGTTGATCTTCTATGTAAAAAAGATGATATTTATTCTCTGAAAGAAGTATTATATTTATATGTTGTGTATTCTTTCTGAAGGTCAATTTACAAGCAATTATATGCAAAAGCTAAAGGAAGACCTTTCATTGGTAGAAATCAACCTTAGGCGCACACAGCGTGAATAACCAACCAATCCGGAGATGTTCAGATATAACCGGTATATACACAGTTCATATGCGGACGTGTCCGGGAACATATTCGTTAGTCTTTCACGCTGACCTAATAAACGCCACCTGCTTGATTTCATGCGCTAATATAAGATATATAATTATAAATTTATGGATTAATTATATACTTACACGCGGAAAGGTGGGGGCGTACAAACTAGTAGAGAAGCATGAAATTCAATAGGTATCACTGGAAGCAATTGCGGAAATAAACAGCATCTGGTCGAAATAAGATTAAATAATCACTGTGAAGGTTTATTTCGCTTCAACCCATTTGTGCGACCGGATTTCTCTTAGGATAGCACCCTAAGGTAAAGACAAACTAGTTTTCACTTGTGTTACAAAATTTCAATCGTGCTAGGTGATGCGGAAGAAAGAGGATAACAATTTATATATATATATGAAGTAGACAGAAGAGCCTCAATGGACAAAAACTTGTTCAAAGTCCGCAATAAAGACGCTAGAATAGCGTTGGAAACGTTGCCTCAAGTTTGGTTGGGTTTTCAACGATGGCCTTATGAGAGTGCGGGTCCATTCCAGCGACAGGAGAGGGTGCGAACTTAAGCTATATTAACCTGGGGCTGGAGCTCAAGCCTAGGCTTTATAAAATTGATAGAATCCAAATCTTAAGTCAACGCATAATTAACATTTAAACATGATTATTTTTGATGACGTAATTACTTATGATGATGTGCTTAACTACATGTTTCCTGGATATAAATGCTTAGAGTATATTTCCCTAACCCTATTCCCTACCACACTTTTATTCATGACTTCTGAACGAATGGCTATTACGGCTGGAATTTTTGGGGCTTTTCCTGAATAAGATCTTTATTTTTAATTGGTAACTAGGGATAATTTTCCCTTAGCAACAAAATTTTTGGCAGGTGATAATAAATTCTTATTATTTTTGCTTGAAAATCATTTTGGAATGTAGTTTGGAAAAAAATAATTTTTACCTAAATTTTTTTTTGCACCACCTGTTCGGCCCTGATGACGTCATCATAAGTAATGAAGTAAGTATTGTTTATGTGTTGGACTAACTTTCTGGAAAGTTTCAACACATGTTCCCATCTAAAGTTATTGAAGAAGTATTGGGGCGCACTATTTTTTAGCGATTTTATATGTATACAACTGTCTCCAATAAAATAAGGTGTCAGCTCAAAATTTCAACCCACTATATCGTTATATCTTGCATATGTCAATAGATAACTGTCATTGGAGAAACTAGTGTTCATTGATTGTATAATTACTTACGTCGTAGCCGCAAAGGTCAAATAATGTACTAGGTATTGCTATTATGCGAAAGGTACTACAAATAAATATCATCACATTTTAATTTTAGTCGTATAAATTTTATGTATTGGACAGATACTGTTAGGACTTGCTCCGCAAAATTTGTCTTTGTTTTTGCAAAGTTGTAGATTACAATAACCCAGTACTATATCTGTAGCACTTATATCATAACTTTCCTCAATTTGTGTTTCAGTAAGACAGATTAGATCACTGTCTAAAATATATTTGTCAAATTCCTACAATATTGAGCAAAGATATAGTGAATGACGACGACCTCGGCTACAACCTTCAATTGGAAGTGAAGATGATTCTTGACGCATTCTTTCATACTCTTCTTTACCATCAGCTTTTATGGAAGATTCTCTAAATTTACCGGTTAAGTGTAAGTCAGATGAAGATTTTACACAGCCCAATGCGACATACAGTTGTCTAGTATTAAAACATTTCTGTCGCAACAGATTAAAACTTATAACAGCTTTATCAAATTGTTATCCCTGAACTTATGCACAGTGCAAGTCCAAGCTAACATCAAAGGGAACTGTGTTCTTTTTATTTCTGGTGAAGACTGTTATTTGGTTTTAATTTTATTCGTGCTTCATTGTGTTCAATTACAACAGCCTTGTTTACTTTACTGTATTGATCAGAATTCATGTTATGAATTCCAGTGGATCGGTGGATGCATCATCAAATTTGACATTAATCCCGTTATATTTCCTTAAATTTATTTTCGTCACTTTTTTTCTTTTCTTGACGAAATATTTTATATGGAATTGAATAGTTACAATAAATAAATACTCATTTAAATCATACATAGTATCACAGAAAAAAAATGTAACAATCTTTACTAAAAATATTTTCTTTTCATTTTAAATTTTCGTCTCTTCAAAAATGACGAGAATAAAGTCAAAGTTAGTGTGTTCTGGAACATGGTAAAAAAGGTTTCTCAATATCTCGAGCCCGCATTTCCTAAAGATTCACAAATTATGATTTTTTCTGTTGGTTTACATTCACAACTGTCGTGATAATAGAACACTCCATCCCGTGGGTTAGTAGTCTTTTGTTCTATTTAAGTTTTTCTAAGAATTTTTCTTCTTTCTTCGACGGAGTAAATTATTTTGGAAACTTGTTTCTATGAGCTTCTTAATTTTCAATTTTCCCGAGACGTATATTAATGTCATATCAGATATGGCTGGTAATAGAAGCTATGCTATCTTGCCTTTATGAAATTAATGGAATGCCGAAAGCCCTCGAACAAAAAAGAAACCCGTAGTCTGTAATTTGAATCTGCTCTTCTTCTTTGCGAGAAGGAAGAAAACATGGCGTCCTAGATTATCAATACTCCAGCGCTCCGCAATTGCCTATTATTTCAAGGAAAGTATGAAGCGTCCAAAATCACTGGATCGTTCTTGTTTCCTTGTTTTTCTAAGTCATTTAAAGTCATACAAAATATATGTACATTTTTGCTCCTAATATTGTGTTTAGCGGTAGCCAAATAAGTACTCCAATTGAGATACCCTGCATTTTCAACCAACTCTCTCTCCTCCGTGTTTTCCTCCGCTGTGTTTTTTAACAAACCACTTCTCTAGATCTTATGCATTTCTCAATATGAATAAAAACTTACAATGGAGGGAGATAAAAATTGGCTTATAAAAATGAGAGAAAAACAACAACAAAAACAAGAGAAAGAGATTTCGTTATACTGGGCTGTCATTATATCGAGGTTTTAGCTGCTGTATGGTGAAACGGTCGGAAAGACAAAAAAGCATAATTGCGAAACGCTCACAAAGTAAAAACGAAAATGAACAGATAAAGCCACAAAAACCACCGTTAAGTATAAGAATGGCGTAGTTTCTTGTTGTAAATGTTTTTTCTCGTAAATAATTGATTGCTACCGTTGTTTAATTGTTGCAAGTTTAAGATAAAATATTGATATGAACTTTTCAACAAATCAATGTTTTGTTATCTTAGAAAGGATCTTATTTTACGTATTTGTAGATGTTAAGACTTGATAAAACTTAAACCCTATTCCTACTCCTTTACATTTGAATGAATGGCTAATACGAATAGAAATTTTTGACACGTGGAAAAGAAAATTTCCAAAAAAGGTTTACCAATCTTGTCTCTGTCCTTCCTTCCGTCTGTCCTTCTGCAACAAATTCTTGAAACGAATCGGCTTATGCAGCACCGCAGGCGTTCCATACAGGGATAGTAGAACGCAGAAAACAATTACGCCTCTTTACACGTCTATGTCAAAAAATATCATAAGCCGTAAGACTATTACTATTCTGGAGACTATAATTTTTCTGACAATATTTTTGAAGTTGATTGCTGAAAGGGCGAAGTTTTTACGTACATAAAAAAAAACATATATATGATCGAAAATAAGTTACAGATATTTTGTTGTAATCGAAGAAATGATTAAGTGAATATTTTTCTGTTCAGGTAGACACAAAACAACAAGACAAAAATTGCCTAATGCAGGTAGCTAACTTTATTATCTATCCTTTTGTTGTTGTTGTTGTTGTTGTTGTTGTTGTTGTTGTTGTTGTTGTTGTTGTTGTTTTCTCTTCGATCTCGTGTCATTGGTGAACAAGAATTCTCTTGTAGACTTACTCTTATATACTTCCTTCAGATTTGCTCAGTGCATATGCTAAATTCACAGACGACTGTGAACGACACAGACAACTGTGAACGACAGTATATTACATGTACAGTGTAGGTTATATCCATAACCGGTGATAATTGGGAAATCAGGATGCGGTAATGAAAAACTGATTAACACTATTAACACTAGGGTTTTTAAGGGCTCCCAACACTAGAGGATAAGGATTGCGTTGGTATTAAACCATGAAACTTGATATGATTAATACCAACTGTAACGAACATTTTGGTCCAAAAATATTTTGATGACGTCATTGTTTGTGACGTCATCATTTTAGCACTTTACCTGGATTTTGTCTTCTTCTTCTTTTTGTTTGTACTGGTGACCTTCAAAAAGTGCGCGGTCAAGGAAGATTAGCATCGATTGTACTAGTGACCTTTAAAAAGTGCGCGGTGAAAAGAGATTAGGATCGATTTTGTTTGTAGAGCAGAGCAAGTGAGATTGTTCGCACAAGGATGCTTCTACCCTGACACGCAGAGAAAGTGAGATTGTTCGCACAACGATGCAGTCTACTCTGACACGCAGAGAAAGAGATTGTTCGCGCAAAGATGCTTCTACCCTGACACGCAGAGAAAGTGAGATTGTTCGCACAACGATGCAATCTACTCTAACACGCAGAGAAAGCGAGATTGTTCGCGCAAAGATGCATCTACCCTGACACGCAGAGAAAGTGAGATTGTTCACGCAAAGATGCGTCTAGTTTTTTTTGGTATTTATTTGCCATTAAATGCAGAATTGAAGAGTCATTATGATCAGTACCTGAAATTATTTGGTATAACACATTATTACTTCTTGTGAATGTGTATTTTACAAAATAAACACATCTTGCATTGAAACAACCAACTCGTATATTTCCACCTGCGTCATCTTGCATTGAAACTACCAACTCGCATATTTCCACCTGCGTCTTCGTGCATAACTACCAACAGGATGTTGGTGTTTTCATTCTTTTTTTAGTTTCTTATTCGAAAAAAAACCATCTGCTACAGTTACGAAAAAGGCAAAATGCAGCTATTTATTCACATACGCTTCACCAAAATACATCTATTTATTCACATACGCTTCACTCAATATTTTTATATATTTATTTATTATTATTTTCAGAGAAGAAGGGATATGTTATAAGAGAGACCTATAATTCCATGAACTAGAAATCAAGATATTCTATATTCATCAAAATCCTTGCGCGCCAAATTGTTGCTAAATAACAAGTATAAAAATAACTTTCTTTTAATTATTTAAAAGAGAAACTGTCATTTTTTAATAAACCATGAGTATAAAAAGATATGCAATTAATGTATGCTATGTACCGCGATCACCATCGACGAAGATTCGGTAAAGTAAATGACTATCGAGTACGATCCGGTAAACTCCCATGTTTTACCATATATGGATATATACGGGACCGTATTCTCTTGTGACAATAGTGTAGATGTATCATGGTCTAGTGTTTGTTTTCTTTTCGATAATGTTCAGCCATGGTAAGATGAGATGACGCTAGACCATAGTCAAAGAGGTTTTTCCAGTGACGTTGCTTTGACTTTTGTTTCGACGTCGTGTGTCAGTATACGGCTACTTGTGTTAGACTGTATATGTCAGGAACAGTATTTGCGTCGCTCCCTTGGCAGCGAAAAAATTCCCATTAATTTGGTGAAAAAACAAGTCTACCATCTTGACAACACCTTGGCGCGCAAAATTTTCATCACTACCCACATTCAGATTTTTTGCCAATATCCATGATTTTTAAATTATCAGTTTTGTGTGCTACTGTGTGCTCCCCATAATATTGACCATAGTTCTGGATGAAAATTGGGATGTGATCAGATTTGTTGGGTATTGATTCCTAATCTGGCATCAATTTTTCAAAATTGGACCACAAAAACCTTTTGGTTGCAAAGTTTGACCAAAAATTAAATGTGCTTCGTTTTTGATGAAAATTGGTATGTAACCAAATCTGATTGTGCAGATTTTAAATCTGGTAGCAATTTTACAAAATTCGTAAGAAAAATACCTTTTTTGGCCACATGTTGGCCAAAAATTTAAAATGCTTTGTATTTGATGAAAATTGATATGTGTCTAAATGGTACTGATTCCACATCTGACATTAATTTTTTCAAATTTTGTTTAAACCCACGCTTCGCAAACTTTAAATACTGGTTGGCAGTGTGAAAGACTACCGTGTACGGTCATTGTATATCACCGTATATGGATATGTAGTACACAGTATGGAAGTATACGGGGTAGTATAGTAGTATTCGAAAGTTTTTCACGCTGTTTTACTAATTATAATTATAGTTGATTTCATTACTAAATAAACAACAAATAAATGAATAAATTTCACACACAAACGCACTATAAAAATGACCAGCTGATTCTCAGGTGTTAACTTATAGTATCACCTAATCTAGAGAAAACGAAAAATTGTCCATTCTTTTTGAGTTACTACGGAAAAGATATTCCCGATAGCTTATCTGCAGGCATTTATATTGTATGCAATGAAAAAGTAAAAGTCAAAACATCCCTCACTGTGTTTGTTCTTCACCTGTTGCTTAGGTAGAAGGAACTATCAACAAAATGTTCGAAATGATCATAACTAGTATCGATGAAGAAAATGCCTTCTTTTTAATGAAGAAAGCAAACCATTGGAATCTCGTAGATACTATATACGGTTATATCGAATCTTAGCGTGTAATATCGAATCTCAACGTGTGATGACTAGATTGTATATGTTTATTTCGAACCTTGACGTGGGGTGACTCGATTACAAGAAATAATTTTGAACATTAACGTGTGGTTACTAAAGTACTTACGTTTATTGTGAATCTGAACGTGTAATGACTCGATTACATACGTTCATTGTTAATCTGAACGTGTAATGACTCGATTACATACGTTCATTGTTAATCTGAACGTGTAATGACTCGATTACATACGTTTATGTTGGACTTTAACGTACAATTACTTGTTTGTTCGCATTTATTTTCTGGCTGGTAGTGCCTCCATGTAATCAAAACAGAAGAGCAATCCAACAATGGTTTGATTTCTTATTCGTTGTAAGGAGACCAATCAGTAGAAATATGTTATGCTCTTCTCCCTGATTACATACATACACCGCAATTAATAATCTCCAACTCTCTCCATCGTAGGTAAAAACTTTTCTGTCTCCATCGTAGGTAAAACAGTACATTATTGTGTAAAATTAAGCAAGATGCATTCATGTGAAGGATGTCATGAGGTGATTACCGATGATTTTATTCTATGTATTGCTCCAGATTTGAAATGGCATGCTAAATGTTTAAAATGTACAGCTTGTGGCCTGCTATTAGATCAAATAGATTCAAACACGTGTTTCATTAAAGATGGTAGACCGTACTGTAGAATTGATTATCAAAGGTGAGTTGGAATGCATACCACAGCGCAAAATACTACAGAGTAAGCTCATGTTACTGTGTATGCCATATATGGTAATACACAGCTCATATATGGTAATACACAGTTCATATATGGGAATACACAGTTCATATATGGGAATACGCAGTCCCTATATTGGACTCTAAAGGATTCGGTTATATTTTTTGACACTGTATTCTATTCTTTTTGAATAGCTGGATCACAAATAACATAGACGATTTTGTAATTGATATCTTGTACAAAAATAGGCAATTCCGAGCAAAATGTGGATCAGGTAGACGATGCCAGATCAACGACTTTACAAGAACACAAGAATCGCAAGTTTTTGTCTGTCAAGAGTTGTCTGTTCTGTGACGTCTAAGCAACGTCGAAAATACGTTATTTTGACGTCCTAATGTCAAAACCACGCGCTTACGACATTAATTAGATGCTGTGTTCATAAAAATATGCCGTGCAGGTAATCAAGCCGGTTGGTCATGGTGTGCCCACTAATATATATTTTCCACCAGGCAAAAAATCATCTGCGAAAGCTAAAAAAAGACATTTCATTTGTAGAAATCGACGTCACGCGTAGTACACAACATCTAATCTTATACAAATTTGTATTTTCAAGTTTCCTGCATTACATTGGTTTATTTGTAACGGTAAACCAATCAAATGTCAATCTCAATACGTCATGTCGACATCCATGTGTCGGCAGAGCGTCTTATTGATTTATTTATTTCCAGAATGTTTTCAGTACGCTGTACGGGTTGTGACGTCATCTTAGAAGGAAACGATTTAGTGATGAAAGCAGATCGGAATTTATTTCACGTCGGTTGTTTTCGGTGCCGTATTTGTAATCAACTCCTTGTATCTGGAGATCGATTTCAGCTGGTTGATGATGGAATTGTCTGTCAAATGCATGATAATAATAATAATGACCAATGCAAAGATGGAACAGGTGAGATATGTAAAGGTTAATTTCCATTGGTCTATATTAAGAAATGAAGACATTTCATTGGTCTACATTTGTTGGATGATGATAGTCTTTTCTTTAGGTACTCGTTCATCATCATCAATATCTGAAAACGAATATGAAATCGAGAAGAAAGAAAGAAATAAATTAAAAGCAACTCGCATCCGTACTGTTCTAAACGAAAAACAACTCGCCATTTTAAAAGCTTGTTACTCTTCTAACCCTCGTCCTGATACAGCCATGAAGGAACATCTTGTCGAGGTAACAGGATTATCTCCGCGAGTTATTCGAGTTTGGTTTCAAAACAAGAGATGTAAAGATAAGAAGAAATTTTCTGTGTTAGGGACTCAAAAAGGTCTGATGGTAAGGTTAATATTTGTGAACGACATATCAACGTCAAAAGTATGTCATTTTCACGTCGCGACATTTATATGAAGTCGGCTTCCACATCATAAACTACCAATGGCCTGACTTATTTTGACAGTTATTTTCTTATAGGTGAATTCTATGAGAGAAATTCCATGTGAAATCCAAAAGAACATATATCATTGGTAGACATCAATGCCAATCGTCACGTGACGCCAATTTCTACCAATGGAATGTCTTCGTTTGACTTTCGTTTGAATATTTCGCAGTGGAAATGAACCTGAATTTATGAACTTGTGAATACGGTAACTCCGTAAAAAGATTCCGAAATTACCATATATGGCAATTAGCAGTCCGCAAAAGGATTCCATATTATTGCCATATACGGTGATAAACAGTCCGTAGATGGATTACATATTACCATATGGTAAAAATAGTCTGTAGAGGGATTCAGTCATTACCATATATTACCGCAATTGTCCTAATAAATCCTTGAAATATATAAAATTAATAAAACGACAACAATTATTTAACGCATCGGGTGTCGGAGTAACCAATCAATTACGTTCTTCTCACCGAAGTCACCAATCAAACACCCTTCTATTTCTAGAATTCGAACGACATATTCCCACAAACAGATTATCTTTCTCACTACCTAGAAGAATCAACTACAACCAAAAATACCACACAACAATGGCAAGAAACTTCAATGGTGGTCAATAAATTATCTTCACCGATATCTAGTGGTGGCAACACAGAGACTTGGCGAAGAAATGTTGGTTCAGTCAACACGTGGAAACCGTTCTTACATAACCATTATTCCAAATATGGAAAACAAGAATTAATTTCAAATTGGGTACGAATTATTTCGAGTCATAACCCCCTGATATTTCAAAGTTTGCAGGATAAATTTTCTTCTAATATTAATATATAAGGGGGTTATATTAGAATGTATGAGAAGAAAAAGATTAATGTTCTTTAAAACACATTTTGTTAAGGTGGAATTCTAAATGAAGCTATAAATTGGTTGAAAGTGACGTCATCTAACAAGTGAAGTCGATATCAACCAATGTAATATCTTCATTTAAAAGTAGCGCAAACGAATTCACATAGTGGAAACCCGCCTTTAAGATATTGTAAATAGTCTTTTTTCATTTCTTTCTCAAGTCCCAGGCTGGTTAAAAAGCTAGTTAAAAGCTAGATACAATTCAGAAAACAGAATTCTAATTTTCAATAAACATGTGTCGATCAGTCAACACGTGTGTTGAGTGCGTCATCAGAGTCAACACGTGTACTGAGTGTGTGATTAGAGTCTACACGTGTGTTGAGTGCGTCATCACAGCCAACAGAGTCAGATATATCTTTCGCATAAGACTAGAAATCGTTCAGTGAAACGATGGAGGTCCATGCTGTGTAAGAACTTCTCATATAACTTGATTCTCCATGACAACTGTACAGCGATCGTTGTTTCATTTATTGTTTTATTTTTTTATTTTTAGCAACATTACATCAATTTGTGATGACGGGAATCATTCTTTCTTTCCGATAGAAAACTTTTTATTTACATGATATATCCAAGAACATAATACCATCATCGGAGGAAACAATCTCAGTGGACAAAAAACTTGTTTAAAGTCCGCAGTAAAGTTGGTACAACAACGTTGTTAACGTCTTTTCTGTGGGCAATGATTACATCACTGGCTTTAAAAGAAGGAGGAGTGTTTTCTGAGTATATTCAGTAATGTTCATATTTATTATTTGACATTTGAATAGCTACTTCACAAATTTTTGCGGGTAAATATTTTCGCGGGTTTTTGACAAATCCGCGAAATTTTCCTTCGCGAAAACACAACTTTTGAGTCCAACCGCGAAACGTAACTTTTACGTCCACCCGGGATGATAAATTTCCACAAAATCAACAATGAACTGTGCAAACACGTTCAACAGAAATCGATCTGTGTTCAGAGTGTTCATTGATGCATTTGATGCTGAAGTAGAGAGAACATCAATAACCTGGTTTTTACTTCTAATAATTCATTTAATAAGTTTTATAATTCTCAAAGAAAACTTTTGTGGCTATCCGCGAAAATTAATTCCGTAATTTTTCTCTCATGTTTTTTTCAGCGAAAATATCTGCTTGCGAAAATTTTTGACATTAAGATAGCTATAAAAGGTAAAAGTTTTAACTATCAGGAGATACGGTCTGTCATAAAACTATCGTTTTCTGCATTATTTGGATTATTGTTATGACACGTAACGTACTTTCATTTCTAAACACAAAAGTTTCGTTGTGCGACTTTAAAAGCTTCGCCTATTCCACAAACTCGACGTCTGGCGGAAAAAGCACCTTTATTTTTGCAACGGGGAGAGTCTGCGGAACAAAATCTTATCTAGTATTTATTTATTTATTATAGTTGTTTATTTATTTATTTATTTGTTTGTATATATTATTTTATAACGAATATAAATACGAGAAGTGTTTTATAAGATGACATAATTTTTTATTTTACGGATATTTCGTCCTAACACTTCAGAATATCATCAAATATCATTTAACAATAAAAACTTATTTTTAGGACTACACAAAATGCGATAATCACCGATTTATATCCAGTAATTAACATTAACCCTATTGTACCACAACCCAGAAATTTCCGTATAACTTCTGATCCACTTATCGTTTTAAGCCCAAATTTGGTGACTTTTTAACGGACCCAGGACCACTTTTGGCCTTCGGGACCGGAAATTTTCAAAAAATATTTTTGATTAAATTCGGTATTATTTTAGTCTACGAGGCTTTACAAAGGCTTTTTATTATGTAATAGTTAATAAAACATTCATAATTAGCAAATATAACGATATAATAAATTGTTCTAGCTAAATTTCCATTTTCGCCTTTTAAGTCAGATTTTCACAGGTACTGCGGATGGATACTCACGTTCGGCATGAAATGATGACGTATGCAAATTTTTATTACATTTTTGGATAGTAGAAAGCCTGGGGTGTATTGTGACCAAGTTTCAAGTAAAATGGAGCAGTAGTTTGAAAGTTATTGGGTTATGGTACATTGTACCCCCCCCCGAGTTATTAGACCCCCAAAAGCCTGGGTCTTATAGGGTTAAAATGTCTTTATTAAGAAGAGTGATTTTCCCCACAGTGCAGTGATTATTTGCTTATATTTTGAACATTGAAAACAAAGAGACATCTCAAAAAGGTGATCCAAGGACTTATAGCATACAGGTCAGGGTGTTAGCTAAAGGTTTTGGAAAAAATTTATGTAAAACTAGAGGAACATGCAGAAAAGCATTGAAGTAGGCAAATTTATGGACATTTTCCATTCCTATAAAAAAGTTGCTTTGTTGTTTGTTAGCCTCTTGTAGGCCTACTATGTTTATCTGCTCGGCATATTGAGTAAAATAAGTCATTAGATAGTTAGAGTATGACAAAAATATATTCCTACCTTCAGTTAATTGACAGTAGCTTGAATAAATTAACAGTGATGAGAAGCAAAATAGAAGATATAATTCCATGTTTTCAAATTGTGACTAATGTTGCATTATTATTTCTTTATTTGTTGTTTATCTAAATAATATAAGGGATCATCTCCAAAATTCGTTCCTAGGAGAAGAGCGCTGAATAAATGATCTTGCAATTTATTGATTTCTTCGTTCCAAAGAAACCAATCAATTGCAAGCTCATTGACTTAACACTCCTCATTGTAGATTAATTTTTCTCAAATTTAATGATTTTGACTACTTTAAAGCTGCTAAAATATCTGCTTTTTGAAATGTAGTAGTGGCCTAAAATCACTCCTCTACAGTGATTATTTGTTATTATTTCTATCACCTACCACCATGCTACATAAATTGGAAGCCGCAAAAAGAGCACCCAGAAACTCTTTGCTGGAGTGGAGGCTTTACTAAGGTTTCACCTGTCTTTATCCGATTTTAATCATTTTCATCCAATATTCTAATATCTTACTTATTTCATTCCCTGCCGAGAAGTGGAATCAAACTTAAACCTCACAAGCAGGAGAAGAGTGCTAAGGAGCCATCTCCAATATTCGTTACCAAAAGCAGATATAATAGCAGCTTTAAAAAAGTAAAATTTAATATTTTGAGAAAAATTAATCTATGATGAAGAGTGTTGAGTCAATGAACTTGCAATTGATTGGTTTCTTCGAAGAAACCAATCCATTGCAAGATCATTGATTCAGCACTCTTCCCCTGACAATGAATTTTGGAGATGGTCCCTAATTATTACACTACATGGCACATATTATATCTTTTGTCTGTCTTGTATACATATCTTCTGTTTATATCATCAAATTGATGTGCATATGTCTAAAGTTTATTATGTTAGTCTAACTGATCAACAAACAAACAACATTGTTTGAAATAAGAGCAAATAATCACTGTGGAGGAGATTTTTGAGCACTGCTTCAGGCTACAGAGACTGAACCTATACTAAAAAATCAATCCTCTACAGTGGTTATTTGCTCTTATTTCAAACACTGATCATTTAATCTATTCATAGTCCTATCTTCTTTAGTATTTAAAGTCTTTATGAATTGAAATTATTGTACTATCGAATAAGATTATGAAGATAGGTAAATAATCATTACGGAGGAGGGATTTCTGAGCATATCTTCTGGTATCTTAAGACTATGCTCCAAAAAACGATCCTCCAGTGATTATTCACTCTTATTTTGCCCAGTGAGCAAAAACCTGTTTAAAGTCTGCAGTAAAGATTTTAGAATAAAATTTCAACGTTCATCTAGCGTCTTTACTGCAGACTTTGAACAGGTATTGCTTGTTGTTATGGTTCAATGGTTTATTCGGTTGATGGAAATGAATGAAATTTTCTTAGCAAATTAAAGCCCTAATTGGCTAAACATTATGGAATTTTTTCAAAGTTTTACATCAACTGTATATTTCAGGACTTTCAAAAATTAGAATTTGATATTCCGTATTTGGAAAGAGTTATAGGAACTTAATCTGAAAGATCGAATTAACTCAATTTTCAGGTAACAAAAAATAAGCTTTATATAAACGTTGCACACTATCTTATGTCACCTTTTTAGAATGAAGAATTTAGCAAATAAAACAGCAGGCTACTTATGTTTTCCACTTTAAAAACAGAGTGTCTTCTTAAAAATGTTTTTGTTTATTTATTTGGAAGATGGTTTAATATATACAAATTGGTTAGAAGCACTATTTTTAAGGGGTGAGTCACTTATCAATTTTCCAACGGCTAACATCATTCCAACACTATTTGGTAGGTAAGTCAAACACTGTGACACTAAATTGACACCATTTCTATCAATATTTTTATAGGCCAAGAAACAAAAATATACTTTCAATGTTTGAAGCTGAACCAACATAGTCTTCTTTTCACTAACCACTTCCATCGATAAAACACAGAGATTGAAAATTCTTTTCATGGAAAACATTTACAAATCTACATATATGTATAAGGCTATACAATAAAATCTGGGATAATCGGAAAATCGGAACAGGGTTCAATATATCATTCCAATACAATAAATAGAACAATTTTTAAAACTTTACAAATCGTGGACATAAATTATGACAAAAAACATAAAATCTTATATTCCCTCCTCTTTCCCCTCCAACAAAACCGCTTCGCCCATATTAATGTTGGTGTTTCAGCGTCATGGACTGCTTTTGACTCCCTGAATAAAAAATCTATACAGCAATTTAGAGAGTGAAAGTGGGAACTTTGCATTTGTTGCCTTAACTTTACAAGCTTTTAAGCCAAAGAATCTTTAGGAAAAAGGTTGAGGTAAGCGACTTTGAAGCATGTGCTGCAATACTGGGTGGCATGTCATAGTCGCAACTAGTATGTGTGAGGTATGACCTTTAGCATATTCACAGCTTGGAAATGGAAGGACATGGTTGGTTGTAAAATATGATTATTATCAATTTTTAGAGATTATTTGGTGCTGATGCTAACTAGGAGTAGGTGGGTAGGTTTAGAAATTAGTGTTGAATGATGCTAACCATTGGAAAACCGGTAAGTGACTCACCCCTAAGCAATAATAATTCCATTGCACTTGCTTACCATTGCAGAAGTGTTTACAAATAAAAAATAAATATATTTCCTTTTCCAAAGCACTTTTTCAAGAAAATTTTTTACCCTTAGTCCCTTTCACAAGTCATTATTAACATAAATAACTAAAATGCAAATTTTTCAATATAGATTTCTATGAGATAAAGTGGCAGTTAACAAAACACGTCCACATTAAAACTGAAACACAACCACATTAAAATTGTAACATATGCAACATTTACAATGTTTGAAGATAATCGGAAATTAAGTTTATTTTCGGCTCTGGGAAGGAGGGTGATGTAGGAGACGAGCCTGCACACACAGACAGGTTATAAAAGGAAACGAACGAGTTTATTCTGTCTGGGTTTTACAAACAAGTTATAACAGTTCGGTTTTATTGCGAATCTTCATTGTACCTAATAATAATAATAATAATAATAGCAATGCAACGACTTACTTCATGCAATTACGTGAAGAAGCATATTGAATTACAGCGTCAAAAAGAAGAAGCAACTAAGAAGAATTTCTAGTCGCACGATAAATATCCACAATATCACTAGTATCACGGTTTATCCTTAACTGTACTAATAGGGTTCAAGTCGTCAAAATCAATAAAAATTAATGTACAATTACGTACAGTATCACAGTGGTATTCTGTGTCCGTCCATTCAATTATGTACAGTTTCACAGTGGTATTCTGTGTCCGTCCATTCAGGCAAGTGAATGTAAAATATCACCTGTCCAAAGAAGAAAAACAATTACCCAAGGAATTACACCAAGAAGAACATGATGGTATAAAGAGGGACAAACTTTTTTTTTTAAGTGGGTTGCTCTATGCAAGGCATCAAGGTCACTACTTAGCAGAGAGCTACAGAAGAAGGACACAATTCAAAAAGAATTAAACATTAGAAAGATAAGAATTAGCATTATACTTAAATTTTTGAAGATCATAAGAAGGTGGAAAGCAAGATACATGGTAAAGAGTTCCACAAGCCAAATGTGCAAAACTAGTCAAATAGAAATCTTTGTGATAAAAAAATGACTGAACAGTAAATGGGTGAGCATTACCTGAATATCTAGTCTTATGAACGAAAGATTTTACAGCAGGGGTCAAAGACTTCAATTCATCAGAACTGCCAAAGCAGTACTTATAAAATAAGGACAGTGAAGCAACATTGTGACCATGAGATAAAAACTGCAATTTTAATGAAAGATCAGGTTCAACAATATTAATTATTCTGTTCTGAATCCAGTCAAGTAGATTAAGACTTAGTACAGACGACAAATTCTATTTTTTGTTTGAAGAGTGACACTAAACCCTATTAAGTTATCGCTGTCCATTTGGCTAGTCGGACATTGAATTTTTTAAAATTACTGAAGGTTGGTAATAGGTTTCTTTTTTTATAACATATCTAACCTTACAGTATACCTTAACGATCATATTTAACTTTTCTACAACCAAGGTAAGATATGTATCTATCAAGAAGAAGCTATAAGTCAGTCGAACAATTAAACAATTACTATATCTATATATCTATATATATAGGCGATTCTAATTACCCAGTTGATGCTTTGACGTCGAAACACCTTTTTGACGTTAAAGAATGTGCTGGCAAGTTTCTTTTTTGAGAATGCAGTAAACTCTCTATAATTCGAACGCCCACATGACCAAAAAATTTGTTCGAATTATAGAGAGTTCGAATTATAGGAAGTACGACCATTTGCGAAAATGTTTGTCATCTTGATCGTTTCCAGTTAGTATCTATGCACTCAAACATTTTAGTTCGGATTAATGGTCAAAAGGGGCAGGAATCATCTAAACCCAACAATACATGTCTAAATAATGGGCATTCAGACGAGCGTCAAGTTAAAATAATCAAGTCTGACGCAATATGAAAGTTTGATTTCTTTATTTTTTGTTGAAAGACGACTTTCTATTAAGTTTTCATGACATTCGATTCGCTTAAGACCCCTTCCACATGACGCAGTGTTCGAAATAAAGGGAGTAAATGCTCCAAGGGACGGGGAAAAAATGTTCAAATTATGGAGTTGTTCAGATAATGAAGGTTCGAATTATGGGAAGTTACATATGAGACTTTGTTAAGGAATTTTCACCTTGCCAGAAAAATTATTAGGGAGTCGAATTATAGAGAGTCTACTATATATATATATATATTCTATGACAAAATACCGAGTTCAATCATCCATTGGCGCACTATTCAACAACAACCAAGAATTAATCTTACATTCATTTACTATGGCAAATATTCTTGCCAACCAATATAACTCAGTTTTCTGGTCAGCTCATCTTGGTAGAACATGCGCTTTACTCTCAATTAATAGTAAAGTTCCAGAATCATTGAAATCAATTTTGAGAGGGATTCTCTCATTTCATGGGGTCTGAATGTTTAATGCTCTACCGAAATCTATTCGCACTATATGACAAGATGTAGAATTCATGATTTCAAACAAGTTCTGGCGGATCAATATCTAAATTATATTCCTGATGAGCATCAAGTCCCAGGTTATACTGCCTGTCGAACTACAGATTCAAACAACCTACTACACATAATACTTTCAACGTTAGGTGAAGTACATGCAGCACAGCGCTTGAAAGACGCGGCAACACCCACTGTCACATCGATGATGAATCGTGTAGAAGCATAACAACGAAAGTAACAGATAAAAAATAGTGCAG
>JAULBZ010000856.1:0-26057 GCA_032360805.1 Neoturris breviconis
TCTCTGCAACAATCATTGTATAGCTTTAATCTAAGAAATAAACGACAGAAATTTTTTGACCTTAGTTCTCCTTTAAGTATATACCTATATACAATAATTTTTCAGAACCCTATGATGATTTTGTGATTTAAGTGAATAAACTGAGAACAAAGTTGTTGATCCTAAAGAAATGGATATTTCTGTGGGTGTATATTTAGAATGATATTAGTGCAAAATGCAAATTAGCAGCCAGCAGGTTACCAATTAGTCTCCAGAGATGCTCCTCCACAGGGGAATGCCTACGTTACTTCAGAGCCCTGAAGAAGATACATTAAGCAGTGTTCAAGATAACAGCAAATAATGGCTTTAATTTGAATACTGGTAAGAATGTTTTCTTTATTACATTAAACATATATGACTATGTATATTGTATTGCCTATGTATATACTGTAGCATATGGATATAGCCTATGCATATATTGTATCTCCATATGGCAGCAATGGAAATAACGTCCAGTCAACGATCACTGACTGCCAAAAACACAAGCTTGATCGTTAAAAATTCAATACTGTGATCATATTGACTGGTCACAAGATATTTGTAAATATGGTGTAAGTACAAAGTATAAACATAACTCAAATAATTATACAAAACTATAATAGTGTATTTGTTTAATTTTATCGTCAGTTCAAGATAATGGTAAAGAATTCCACAAGTCAAATGTGCGAGGAAAGAAACTAGTTGAATAGAAATCTTTGTAACAAGAAGGTGACTGAGCAGTAAAAGTATGAGCATTACTGAGTATCTAGTCTTATGAACGAAATATTTTATATCAGGGGTCAAAGTAAAACTCTCTGGGAATAGAAAGTTCTGAGCTCGATAGAGAGAACCAACTTTTTTAGCTTTGGCAATCGACTCAATATAGGTATTCCAAGAGAAGTCATTTGAGAAGGTTAGACCAAGAAGAAGAGACTGGATATTCTCAGGCAGGAAGTTCAACTCCATTCATCATATAATAGATTAATAGAAAGAAGTTTAGTTTTGGAAGCATTAAATGTAATAAGCCATTTATTGCCCAATCAACAACAGTAGCCATTTCAACCTTGTCAAAGACATCATTGGACTTGCGCAAACACGAAAATACTGTTGTGTCATCAGCATAGATAGCTAATTGGCTCAAGATGCTGTCAGGAAGGTCGTTAATAAAGATAAGAAAAATTGTAGGACTAAGAACTGAGCCGTGGGTAACACCAGCTTTAATAGAGTAGCCGTTAGAAGGTTGACCATTGAGGAACAACGTTACCTTATCTGAGAGAACAGTTATATTAAGCTGCAGTAAGAAAAACTCATTATTAAGGCCGGTTGACAAACATGCAAAATCTCCATAAGAACTTACGACTGTGGAAAAGATTTTATTGTGCTCGTTGACCTAACACCCTTCTGTGCAAATTCATTTTTAGCCCACCAAACAAAGTTAATAGACCATGTTTCCGAAGTGCTAGGATTTTGAAATTCGGTACCATCATGGCTATATTCTAGAAGGGCTCGTCAATTTCGTCCACTCGGTACCGAGTTTGGGGCCAAACAGATCCGAATTGAATTTCATCAATTCAAGACCGAGTTTTGGTGAAAAAGGGATTTTTTCAAAAGTAGAGACTTAGAAAGAGAATGTTTGAGAATTTTAAATTCTATAAGGTTTTGATCACATTCACCTAAATATCATACCTAAATGATAAGGGGAGAATTGGAAGCTGATAATTATTTTTGACATTTTCTGTAAGACTTTGACAATGAACCTTTTTTGGCAGACATTTTGTATGTTGGGGAAGCTTCTTCCTCAAAGCTTCTTCCTCAATTCTTTCAGATTATAAGTGATTTTGGGAAGCTTCCTTCCTCAATTTTGAAATAAATATTAATGTGTATTAATAATGTGTATTCACTTTAGGGCCATAAAATATTTAATTACTATCATGAGTATAAATGTTTATAACATTATTAATTACTCCCAACTCAAATTAGAAATATAATGCACAATTCAATACAGGAATAATAGTAAATAAAATCTCCTATTTCATTATTTTTTATTTCTTTTTAATTTTAATAACAAATGATGACAGCAACTTAAAGATAAACGTTTGTTATAAGGAGCTGATCCACTATGGTATTGCACAATGTATAAAATTGCATGCGTCAGCAGTTGAGTGGATGTGGAACTAGATAAAAGCAATTGGTTGACGCTGCAAAAATAAAAATTTAGAATACCGGTTCTCGTTGTTGTTAAAATAAACATTGCTGGGTCTACACATCAACATCATTTAGAGAACTAAAACTATTTGATAAATTTATCGAACCACGAATTAATGCCAAATTAGGTTTTAAATTAAAATAAATGATTTTGATTGGTTTATATTTCTTTATATTTCTTTATTTCAATACCGTACCTTTGATTGTTGAATTTGTTGAATTTTAATTGATTTAACTTGACCAAAGAAGTTGGTTTTGGAATGAAATTTTGGGATGGTCCCTTGAATTTAAACATTTAATTGCTTATAATTTCAGGTTATAGCAGCATGCACATACCCTCCCCTTATCAAGCAACAAATATTTCCTGCTGATGTTAATGAAAGAGCAGAAAAGATTCTCAGTACAGTGGATGGAAGCACTGGTTGTTATAGTAATTCAGCTGGCTTAGAAATAGTTAGAAAAGACATTGCAGAATTTATTGAAAGGCGTGATGGTTATTCGTGTGATATGAACAACTTAATTGTTACGAATGGCGCAAGTTCATCGGTTAAGGTGAGCGCTGTCTGAACCTTTCAGCAAATTTTGAAAGGACTCATGGACATCACCTGTGGATGAGTGTTTGCTGTGTACGAAAATGCTCTTCTACAGGCGGTGAGATTGGATAGTGATTCCAAGAATTGCATAGAAATCATGGACAACAATCACTTTACCTTATGCTCTTGCACCATTTATAAAAATTAAATTGTCGAATGAAAAATTAGTTTGTAACTAACAAATCCTACATTTACACTGAATTGCTTAACTTCCATATACACTCGGAAACCTAATTCCACTGCCCATGAGAAATAATTTTTTGGTATGGTGTGAGATAAAAAGAAAAATTGAACCTTTCTGTTAAGAATGTCATATGAAGAGTAAGACACTTTAAAACTTTTAATGCAACTAGTCCGATGTCTGCCAATGCAATGATATAAGCGATACAAGTGATAGTTACTATGGAGGAGTGATTTTTGAGAATTGCAATGCAATGCTCATGAGTTCCACCTCCGCAATGATTATTTGCTCTTATTTCCAACATTGGTTTTCATTTTATTCACATTTCATTATCACATAAAACATATCGAAGGAAAGCCATTTTACCAATTATCTTGCTCTCGTGATACAATTTTTGCTTTTTGCATTAGTGTACGACAGGTTTAAACGAATTTGCCTTTGATCAGGGATTAAAATAACTGCTGGCCAATTCCTCTTCCATAGTGATGGCTGGCAGTTATTTTAACCCTGGCTTGATAAACAGGTACACTGTTTAGCCCACCAATTGAAGTTAGGATGGGCTATTACTACCACTTTTCTTATTAGGCCATGTTCATGCAGTGGTACCATTTTGAGATTTGTTAACACAGCATTCAAGGTGATATTGTAAAAGGACTCACACAAGATTTTTTTCGATTTTCGTCCTTTCAGGTCTGAGTATCAGTTATGGTTTTGGTTCAATGGATTTAAAATGCATCCTGAAATTTGCTATGGGCATTCTCATGCCTTTTTATGAGGACTATACAGACAGATATTGACCCAAAGTTGGAGTACTGTCTCGAGCATTGGGGGGCAGTACAGAATCTGAGGGTTAATATTTTAAATATAAACAGGTAACAGAAATAAACACGTAATATGGTTTATTACCTAGTTTTCATTATTGTTCTTGATCTTAATTCGGTTGCTTAATTCCATTCTTTCAAGTAGAACTTTTGAACGTTGACCATACTCAAATACTGAAAGTATGCAAATATAGTTGACTCATATATTTGAAATTCTCTCCACTGTTTATAAATATTTGATTACAATCCTTATTTAGACTTAAAATTAACTATGAGACTTTAATCTTTTTTTGGCATCCTTTTACGTTGTTTTTTTTGGGAGGGGGAGGGGGAGGAATGGGGAGCTTCTTCCTCGATTCTCAATTTTTAGAGAAATACAAAAATATATACGATATGAACTCTAGAAAAGTTTAAAAACTGCTCTCTCCATTTTGTTTTTAAAAAGCTTCATTCTTCAACTTTTAAAAAAATTGGATGTGAACATTAAAAACTAATGTATTCTTCTATTGTGTTCTTCTATTGTCTAGAGCGTTTCTTTACTTCTAAATTCTAACAGATGTTAGCAACAAGTCAATTTTAACACATGTTAGCCTATGCATGTTGTATTGTCTATAGTGTATGTATACTTATGCATATAGCCATACATATGTATAGCCTATATATATATATACTAGCCTAAATATATGTACAAAAATATTTATACATAGATATATATACTATGTTTTTTATTTTATGAGCATATAATTTAACACATGACCGTGACAATTTAAGAACACATTAGGAATAGTAGTATGGAAATCATTTTCTATTAGCTAGGTTTAACTTTCGCTGGGTTTGTAAGGCTACTTTCATCATCGTGTTATTATAATTTCAATATTATTTTTTATATACAAAGTTTTTTATATAGCTTGTTCTTGAACTGTTTATTTCAAACAAAGAGAAATCTGGTGCAATGATACCTATCCCACAATATCCATTATATTCAGCTACTGTTGATGAATTTGGTATGGAACCGGTAAATGCTATTTATAATATACAATTAATTTACAGTTGATCGTAGCTATTAGATCCCTCAAACTACAAGTTTATTTTGACATGTAAATTCGAAATGTATGGTGATTGACAATGTAAAAATTAAAGCGGCAATGGGAATGGTATATGTTGGTTGTATTTTAAAACAACAAATCCAGCTTCAAAATAATGGTTGGGCATCTTCTGTGGACAAGTGTTTTGAGTACAGTTTTTAGCTTTGATGTTAAATACTGTACCCATAAAAAAACACTCCTCCACAGGTTATTTTGAGGTTTGAAAAATCATTCATTGTTTGGATTTTACATTTTTAGATTGGCTACTATTTGGACGAAGATAAGAATTGGAGTCTCGATATATCAGAGTTAAAACGTGCACTAGAAGAATCTCGAAAATCTTGTAATCCTCGCTGTATTTGTGTTATAAATCCTGGTAATCCAACTGGTCAAGTCTTATCTTACGAAAACATCAAGCAAATCATACAATTTGCTAAGGACGAGGGATTATTCCTATTAGCTGATGAAGTGTATCAAGATAATATCTATGGCGAAGGTTGTGAATTTCATTCTTTTAAGAAAGTATTACATGATATGGGACCGTCTGCTGTTGATGGTTTTCAAATGGCTTCATTTCATTCTTGCTCGAAAGGGTTCATGGGAGAGTAAGTGCATGCATAGAGGCGGGGTTCCACTACGGGAATTCGTTACTTTCAACCAATGTAATGGCTTCATTTAGAATTTGTGCAAACAAATTTGCCTAGTGGAAATCCGCTCTTGTTTATTACCAATTACGTTTTGAGAAGCGGCTGCATATTTTTCATATACTCAATGAAATTAAATGGGGAACGGCACCAGGTTTTTGCAAAATTAATAGAAATGTGTCATTAGACTTATCAGTAACGCAAATAGTTTTTTAAATATTTTCCCAGGTTTTAAATATTTCTGGGGGCAAGTTGATTCTACATTATTGGTAAAATAAGTCGGACAAAAAATTGGTCGGAGTGAAGTTTAGGTGGTAAAAACTTTAGTCTATAGCCCAATATTTGGTCAATTTTTACCTTTTTAACTCATTTATAACAAATCTGTAAATCTAAAAGAACAATATGATTAAATTATATTTGTAAATTTAGTTAGGTCTTGAGTTTGTATTTGTTGATTTTATCTGTTCCGTCGTGTTTAAAATATCTAATAGTTGTGTTTAAAGTGTCTATCTAATGTCTATCTAATATCGATTTGTTTTGGTTTTTATCTCTCAGATAATGAATAATAACAACAAATTTGCACAGGAAAAAACCCTAAAAAATAATTACCCAGCAAAAAAAAAAAGTTGTAAAAAGTCGTAGTCAGCAGAAAAAAGTCGGTAAAATGTCGTGATCAGCAGAAAAAAAGTCTCCATAAACTTTAGGCGGTAAAAACTATTAGTCATTTGCCCAAAATTTAGTCACTTTTTACCGATTTATTTTTACCGATAAGATATTTATTTGGCTAAATAATATCTGTCCCATTTGTATGAGCACTGAGGTTTATCAATCTATCCTCATAAAACAAGATGGAAACTTATTAGTATGATCTTCCGCCATGTCCTGCTTTATTGGATTTGTGTTGAAAGCATCAATTGATTTCATACATTGATTTCCTCCTTGCTTTTATTTATTTATTTTTTCTTGTGGTGTCCAAACCCAGCAGTATTTTGGTGTATGACTAACGATTCTGGCAGAAGTTTTTTCCGCAGTAAAGTTAAGACTGTGAGGTTTTCTGAAAACCGTATTTCAATTTATGGCTTTAATTTCATAATTGTTCATTTGACCACTTTTGACGCCATGAGAAATTTAATGGCATAATGGCAGTCATATGATGACGTCATAGTGAATTTTAGCCCACCAAACAAAATTGGGCTATTGCTATCACTAAAAACTAATATTTTATATAAAAGGCGTAAAGCATAATTAGTTACGTTACAAGTAATTACCAAAATTATAACATATGAAAACAAAAGATTATAATATGCATAAATTACTAACAGTCACTTGCATATTAATTGTAGAGTTACAACGGAGTGGAACGAATAGTTTTATTAAGGACCGGGTTGTCAACTCTTTATTTACCGTAATTACCTCCATCTTTTGTATTTTGGTTAACAGGTGGTCGAATCAGTCCTATTTGATTGAAAATCCTAACGAGACATCGCAGTGCTTTTCTCAGATCACCCAACGAAGCCAACAAAAAAACCTCGGTAGTATTATCATGATCATGCAGGAATTTTCTTCAATAGTCACTGTGGTAGAACGATGTTTGAGCATAGCTTTAGGCTTTGTAACCTGAAGCACCTTCACAGTGATTATTTGCTCTTTTTTCAAAAACTGAAAATGTATACATTCTTCTTTAGATGTGGACTGCGTAGTGGATACGTTGAAATTATCGGTTTTGATTCAGACGTCCATTACCAAATAAACAAATTACAGTCTATAAAACTTGGTTCAAATGTGACCGGCCAACTTGCGTTGGATTGTATTGTCAACCCACCAAAAAAGGGAGAAGCATCATATGACCTATTTATGCAGGTAACTCTGAAGGCAAATACTTGTTGAAAGTCTGCAGTAAATACGCCAGAGCAACGATCTCCACATTGTTCTAACGTCTTTACTGCAGACTTTGAACAAGTTCTTGCTCACTGATAATGTTCGAAATGATACCCATAAATGCAGGGTTTCAAATAAGTGTAAATAATCACTGTGGAGGAGGGATGTTTAAACCCTATTCAGGCCGGGCCTTTTGAGAGCTGTGTAAGGCTATTTCAGCTCTCCTTCATACCTTTGATGAAGCCATGCTGTAGTGTTAACTTTCCAGAAACTTGATATTTTAGTATATTTATTTTTCTGATGTCGTCATGATGACGTCATCATTTAAAAACAGGTGGTGCAAAAACAACTCTTTTAGGTGAAAATATTTTTGTTCTAAAACTATATACCAAAACGTTTCCGGAAAAAATAAGATGAAAAAACTTTCTTTTTGAAATTTATTTTTTACTACCTGTCAAATATATGGTTGCTAGGGGAAAATTATGCCTATTTACCGGGAATTTTTTTTTTTTTTAAAAATGATCCTAGGTAATCTGTATGAAAAGTCCCAAAATTTCTAGTCATGAACCATTCATTTAAAATTTATGGAAAAAAATATGAGAAAAGGGGGGTGGCTATTTTAGCCCCCTCCCCCGCCCGAATGGGGTTAAGCATAGCTCAGGATACATAGGGATTATATACATAGTTATTGATTCTTATTATTGGTTCTTATTTCAAGCATGGTAAATTTATTTCTTTATCAGAGTCATCATATGATGTTTTGTTAATCAAATCGCTACTCTTGAATTAAAGTTTCAAATTATTCTCTCCTTGAATTTCAATTTTATTTATGAGCAAATAAGATCTCCTATTACTTTGATGGTTATTTGCACCCGTGAAGAAAAGCAGTGAATCAACAATCTTGCAACTGATTGGTGCTTCGTTTTGAAGAAACCAATAAATAAATATAAATACTTTCCTGGTATCCGCAGAATCTATTTATTTCTATGCTGACATGAACTATACATGTATTGTTTAGGAGAAACATGACGTCCTTTCATCATTGAAATTACGTGCCAAACTAGTTTACGAAACTTTAAATAAGATAGATGGAATTACATGCAACGAAGTGGCAGGTGCCATGTATGCGTTCCCACAAATTCAAATACCACATAAAGCTATGGAAAAAGCTAAGGTAAATAACATTTGCGGTGGTCGATGTACGAGTAAAATAATCACTGTCAAAGAGTGATTTTTGAGCATCTCAAAAATGGATCCTCCGCAGTGATTACTCAGTCTTATTTCGACCACTGACTTGTGGAGAATAACATAGAGTGTCTGTGGTGAAGAGCATATAGAGAAGATTCTTGCAAATCATGCAAAACAGTTAAATCCTTCGTAGTAGATCCTCATATTCATTTATTAATATATTCGTTCAGAACGAGGTACCTTGTTGTCATAAAATTAATTTTGTTTTGAATCTTAATGTGTCAATGTCTTTACATTCTGGTAAGACTTTAGAATGGTTCAAGAAAAAAAAAGTATTTTGTCGGATATAATTGATCTTTGTTTTAAATTTCACTATGAGAGTGAAAGTTAAAACAAAGGTCAATTATATCCGTTGTGAAGACAACGCATAGATTTCAGAAGTTGGATTGTGAAGATAGCATATTTTCTTAGTGCTTTTTTATTTTATCTTCTGTCAAACTGTATTTTTTGACGAGATTTTCCATCATTAATATTATTTAGTCGGTTGGACAAGAACCTGATTTCTTCTATTGTTGGCAATTGCTTGAAGAAACTGGTATTTGTGTTGTGCCAGGAAGTGGATTCACACAAAAAGAAGGGACATACCATTTCAGGTGACTTGTGCTAAATGCTATTTTATTATTTTCAATGAACCTTTGAATTCACATCGGCATTCCTCTGTGGAGGAGCATCATAAAGTGCCCGCGGCTATTTTTTTCGTAACAACTGATGATTATGATATGAAACTTGGTAGATTGCTAAATTGGCTGTGGCGTTTATTTCTAAACCACTAATAGTTATGACATGAAACTTGGTACATTTATAGAAAACGTCAATATAAACAGCTTGACATAATTTTTTTGTAATTTGATGACGTCACTGGGATTATGACGTCATCAATAGTGTAAAATATTGTAAAAGGTTTGTGGTCTTTTATTTCCGAGCCACTTATACTTATGGCGTGAAACTTGGTACACATATAAAAAAACGCAATACAAACACATCGTAATAAATCTGTAAAATATATAATCTGGTCTGTAAAATATGAAATCTGGTCTGTATTTTTCAATGCTTTTGTATATTTCATTTAGTATTTCCATAGTTAACACATATCAGTCCCAAAGTTAGCCTAACAACATCAGATATCATTTTACCAAAATATTATATTTTCAAAATATTTACCTCCTGTTCAGAATTGAGTAACCCCCTGGAAAAATTAAACAAAAATTCCAAAAAAAAATGAAAGTTGGGAATAGTCACCAAATTTTAGTACCGTACCATTAATAGAAAAAATATTTATCGCCAAATGAAAATGCCGCGGGCACTTTATGCTCCCCCCCCAGTGTTAATAGGGTTAATAAGCGCCCCATTCCGAAATTTACCAAAAAGTCGCTTATTCAAGGTGCTTATTGCAAATTTTTATTTCCTTTAACAAGCGCCCCGTTCCAAAATTGACTAAAAAGATGCTTATTTCAAATAAGAAGTTGAAAAAGAGACTTTTTTATCATCATTATTTTTTAAGACATAAGAATTGTTTTACATACAAGTTATGTCAACTTTATAATCGTCTTTAGCAAGGAGATAAAAGGGTGCTCTCCGTATCAGATACGGTGTTGACTACAAATAGATTATCTAAAGAAGGCGCTTATTTGAGTAAGGGCGCTCATTCAAGGAAATACGGTACTATCATAATTAAAGTATGAAGTATGCTATCATTTCCATACTTTAGCTTTTTGGATCATGCAGGTGCTAGGTAAATTTGCATTAAGAATAAGCAACATTTCACTTCCAAGTCCGAAATAAAAGAATCATTTCAGAAAAAGTGAGAAAAATTGTAGACAAGTTTGGCGAGAATGCGCCATTAATTTTAGTTCCACATACCGTTGGATAGTAGGGTGTGATCAGGGTTCCCCGTTGAATTTGAGGAATTACGGCATCTCTTATTTAATTTATTTTATCATTGTAGAATGACAATCTTGCCGCCTGTTGAAGAATTTTATGTTTTTATGGAAAAAATTGCATCATTTCACAACAAGTTTGTACAAACGTATTCGGATTAAAAAAATCATACTGGAGAAGAATCAATTGATAAACAATAGAATCAAAATTAAATCTTCTCTGCGTACACTTATATCCATTGCAGTAACAAGCTTAGCAAGATATATGCCGTTTCGGGAAGAAGCTGGCTGGTATCTCACTTTGAGACCTGTGTATATTATTATTCAAAATCAGAGGATAACTATTGACTTGACCCTATGATGAAATATGCCTCCCCTCATATCTCCTTTGATGGGATCATTCGAAAAAAAAAATCAAATTTGCAGCCATCAGGCAGCAGTGGATTCAGAGGCCTGGTAGTTATTGATTATTTATATTTTATTCGAAAAATATACAATCGCGGTCATATATATTTGGTAAAAAGGGAAATTCGTGCAAAAATTCGGAATTTCAACTTTGACAAAAAGCCTTAAATTCTTACTAGCAAGTCGATTGAAACGAAAGTTTGAATTTGTTCCAAGAGCCTAGTACTAGGCTGCTAGAATCAAGAGAATTTGTCGAATTTGTAAAAAGACCTAAGATCCTAAGCCCTAAGTCTTAATTCTACTCGGATAAACCTCTGAGATAAACCTCAAGTGATTTCTCATGGTTATTTTCAGCATTTATGTATTACTTGCAGTTTATATTACCCTTTAAAATTTACAAGTTTTCCCATTATTTATGACCTTGATTGTAGCATAGAATGTACGCACAACTACCAAATACAGTCCCGTATACGTAATGTGTATTGCTATATATGGCAATGCACTAACCATATATGGAATTATATGACGTATATGTAATGTGCTTTGCAATATGGGTTATTTGCATGCATTCCGAAGGCCATAATCGACTCAACAATTTAAAATGCTCCCCCCCCCGGGTGTATCATCAGGGCACCCGAGCGTATCACTAAAAATAAAAATCGGATGATAGATTAAACTCTCAATGGAACCGCTTGAAATGAAAATCGCAGTCGATAAATATTTACTATTTAATTCCTGTTTGATTAATTCTAGGAGATAAAACATAGATCTCTAACAAAGTTTCAAGGATTAGTATCCTATCTATAAAAATCGTGTAGAAAATCGAGGTCAAAACCCGGAAAAGGCGGAGTATCGGGTAATTCGGAAGATCCAGGGAAAAGGGCGTGTCACTCCAAATTACTTTTTGTATAGATTCTACTTGTGAATATGAATCAGTGTTCAAAATTTCCAGTTTATTCTTTTTTGCAAACACAAGGTATTATATTTTCGCATTTCAGATATTTAGGTGGGAAATACTATGAATTTGAGAGGAGCCTTCAGAAAATAACTAATGAATGAACCCATCGAACTGAAATTTGGGCCAGTAACAACCTCGTTCCCAGAGCTTCTTTCCGCTTTTGAAGAGAGGGACGGCGCGAAGCCGTCTTTCCCTTCAAAAGCGGAAATAAGCCCTGTGAACGAGGTGGGCCAGTAACGTAAAGTTGGTTATTATTAACACCTAAAACGCTTTCAAGCCGCTAAAAATAAAATTGAAAAATAATAATAAAAAAAAAATTACAGGGAAAAGTACTGAGACAATGATCTAACACACTTCTGCACAGTTTTATTTTTGTTGAATTTTGTCAATTTTAGTTGATTTAACCCTTACAAAAGAGTTGGTTTTGAAGTAAAATTTATCTTCAGGGCCCAGTTGTTCGAAAGCCAATCAAGGCTAATCTAGGATTAAACCCGGATTAAAACTACTTTCTACCAATCAAATGTCATGAAAAGACAATTTAATCGAGGATTAAACTAATCAGCTTTCGAACAACCGGGCCCTGATCGATAAGATCAGGGTGGGGTAGGAGGGCACTTAATCTCCAGAACTGGAAACCAGTAGAAAATAATCCAATATCCACGATGACGTGCTTTTAAGCTATACTGTAATGAAAAGCATATATTTCTACATTATATTTCTAATCTAATATTTATACATTTACCGCTTCAGAGAAAGTCTCCTCAGAATTGTGCAAAGGTCCTAGCGTCTTTTCAACCCGCATAATTCTTTATATATGATTAGCCAGTTTTCTCCATCTTACTGGTCGATGCAGTTCGAGTTAAACGATGTAAATATTGCTTTTTCCATTCCAGATGCTTATAACATTTAACAGCACCATCGACGAACAGCTGATGTCGAAATGGCCTTATAAGGCATGCGAAAACCTAGGAGTAACTGTGTGCTCGTTCGTAAATCCTTTGTCATTTGAAAGTGTATCTGTAAGTAGATAAAAACACATATTTCTTGATCATCATCAGGTTTGACTTGTTTCATCAACTTGAGTACATAAAAAGTGACTTTGGTATCTCCATTACCATATGGTTAATGTGTAACGCTGTCATAGTTTGGTCTCTTTATGCAGTTGTTAATGAGCGCCAATAGGATAGTTAGGAGCCGATACAGTAGTTGTGATTCACATTCCTATATAGGACAAATTCCTTACATGTGCTTAAAGACCGTGTTTGCAAAACAGGTGGTAAGGTTGGTCTAATGTTGTACATGACCTTCAATAGCCTGTATACTATGGGTAGTTTAAGATACGCCTGTGTTTTTGAGGTTATTTTCTTCGGATTTCATTTGCGGAACGTTTTTTTGTTTAGTATAGTCGTATACAAAGCGAAAGGAACCCCTTCGAGCACTCTCTTTCACAGAGGCTTTTACGGCCGGGAGAAATTTGGAGCGAACTGACAGTCGAAGCCTCCGTAGAATACAATCAACTCCCGGTAACTCGGACACCGGTTAACTCGAACTTCTATTATCTCAAACTGTTTTCTCCGGTCCCTTGAACATTCCTTAATACTTCCTTATAAAAATCACTCGTTAAATCGAACCTTGAATAACTCGAACATTCGTTATCTCGAACCATATTTTGGCTCCCAGTAGGCTAATTTATTCGGATAACTCGAACTTTTTACTCGGGAAAAGGAAATTAAAAGACTTAATGAATCTCTATAAATTTCTTTCAATTTCATTAATTCTTGGCGCAGAATAAATTCAGTTGTTGACAAAGAACTTTTAGTACGACTTAGTCAAACTGATATACGAAACTTCTTTTAGTGAATAGTTTTGTAACATTTTGTATTAAGTATATTATTTTATATGAAAAAAAAAATCGAAGAAAAATTGCCTTAACTCGAACTTATATCCTGGTTATATCTAATTTTGGTTTAACTTTGACTTAACGGGAGCTTCGCTTAACTCGAACATTCGTTAAGTCGAACTAATTTCCTTGGTCCCTTGGAGCTTCGAGTTATCGGGAGTTAACTGTAATGCAAATGTGCACCCGCGGGACAAGTTAGAACTCACCCGCGTTTTGAATTAATTTCTTGCGTTATGATGTTAATACTTTCATTTACTATGATATGATGACGTTGACGTATTTTAACTGCTCTACTAAAGTGTGACCACGGTTACGTTAATAATAAAAGGAGATCGGAGCTGTTGGGTCACAAACTAGTAACAGCCAAAAACTTTTGAATGTGTGAAAATATAAATATCACAATACGGGGGTAAGAACAAAACAATTAACTTCCAAAAAATAAAAATAACGTAAAGTTTTCAATGTAATAATTGAATAGCGAAGTATAACCAATGTTCTAAACCAATGTAAGTTATATAAGCCGATGGTTTCTAGAGCGTGGCTTTAGTTTTAACCGAGCATTTTAACCAAACTAAAATAATTTTTATACGATTTATATGTTTATAATAAATTTCTGTAAAGCGATCGAGGTTGGCTGTTACCGCTCTTTTTTAAGCTGTTTTCGTCCTTTTTCACTTCGTTCTCGTTCTTTTTTAACGCTGTTCTCCCTCTTTTTTAACGCTGTTTTCACTTTTTTTCGACTGTTCTCACTTTTCTTTTTCGACTGTTCTCTCTTTTTTAGGCTGTTCTCTCTTTTTTTAGGCTGTTCTTACCCTTTTTTCTACTTTTTCCCCAGATTTAACCGACCTCGTTCCCAGGGCTTCTTCTCCTTGACGTTTAACGCTGTGAGAAAAGGGTAGCGTTAAACCTTATAAGAGAAGAAGCCCTTGGAACGAAGTTTAGATTTAACCCTATTCAGTCTGGAGTATTTTAAGATTTTCTATACCTGATAGGAATATGCCACAAGCAAACACATTGGGGGGAGACCCCTCAGAAAATTTCAAGTATTGAAGAAAAAAAAAAGAAGCTTTTTATATAAGAAAATTATCATAGATTTCGAATCTTTAAACCGTTTTTAAAAATCTTTTTTAGATTTAAAGATATTCAAGATTTCCTGAGACTAGTTGTTTGAATTTTTTTGTTAATCTCCCTAGTTACGCCCCTAGCAACGAGTTATATTCCTTCTAGAACCCTCTAAAATGCATTAATTTTATCCCTCCCAGGGCGTTTCGATTGCTATGCAAGTATCTACTTTGCTTTCCCGTAATTATTAGCTATAAATTGAAACTGCAAATAAAGAAATAGCCTTGTTTAGAAGGTTAGAAAGCTGGAAAATCATGGATGAATCTGAAGAAAATGTGTTGCCTCCTGCAAAACGTGCAAAAGGCACCAAGAGAGATCGTTCAAAGCAATCCACCTTTCAATATAAAAAGAGAAAAGGATTTGGAGGAGCAAAAACTGTAAATATTGGAACTATAAACAATGACATTAATGTAAATAGTGACAGTGGAGCGCCAACAAATACCGGCGGCTCACCAGCAAATGAAACTGTAAATATTGTAAATACTCCACCAACATCTTCTGCTGTAAATACTTCACAGCAATCAGAAAGTTTGCCTGCATTAGATAAGATTGAAAGAATTGTATCTGAAACTCCCAAGCAGCAACACAAAATATCTGGGTACAGGATCATGGATATGGACATTCTCGCTAATATTTTTTCAACCGTACTATGCCCAGAATGTGAGAACCCGTCGTTGTCGCTGATTGATCGTGTTTCTTGTAAGAAAGGAATGGCATCGCTACTTCTTCTAAAATGTAGTCGGTTGAACTGTGACTTTACAAAAGAATTTTATACATCAGCAAATTCTGGTGAGAAATCGTTTGATGTCAATAATAGAATTGTTTACACCATGCGCTTATTAGGTAACGGTCATGCTGGTATTCAAAAGTTTACGCACCTCATGGATATGCCCAAACCAATGACTAAGAAAAACTACGAGAAAATTGCAGACAAAATTGGTGAAGTGGCAAAAGAAGTAGCAGAGCAGTCAATGAACGAGGCCACAGAGGAGTTACGTAAAGATAAAAGAAGCGATGAAATTGTTGATATTGGTGTCTCGTGTGATGGGACATGGCAAAAACGCGGCTTCCAGTCATTGAACGGAGTTTTTGCTGCTATATCAATTGAAAGCGGTAAAGTTATTGATATTGAAGCAATGAACAGAAGTTGCAAAAGTTGTATTTTAAAAGAACCGTTAAGAAAAAGTAATCCTGATGTTTTTGCGGAATGGCGAAACTCTCATGTTTGCAAGCGAAACTATCAAGGTAGCGCAGGTGGGATGGAAAGTGTTGGTGCGAAACGTGTGTTTGAGCGCTCAATAGAGAAATACAAGATGAGATATGTAAACTTTTTAGGTGATGGGGACAGTAAGAGTTATAGTACTGTGAAAGACACATATCCAACTATCGAAGTAAAAAAACTTGAGTGTGGACATTATCAGAAACGATTAGGGACAAGGTTACGCAACCTGAAGAAAAGAGAAAAGGCTCTCGGCGGTTGAGGAAAGTGATCGATCGCCTACAAAATTTATTTTGCTTGCTATTAGGCAAAATAGTGGCAGTTTAGTTGAAATGAAAAAAGCTGTTCTTGCCAGCCTATTTCATGTCGCGTCGTCAAAAGACAATAATTTTCACTTTCCGCATTGACCGACCGGTCCTGACAGTTGGTGCAAGTTCAATGCAGACGCTGCCAACAAAACTTCTGAATACAAGCCAGGTCCAGGACTTTCTGTCAATATCATACATAAAATAAACCCAGTTTATCAAGTCCTGTTAAAAGATTCAGAATTAGCAAAAGTGCTTACATGGCAAAACGGGAACGCGTTCCGAAAACACAGTATGTTTCATTGAGTCGACTTAAATTTGGTGTTTATGATGCAGTAAGTAGGTCATTTTAATAAGGGAATGAAGTCAAGTATTTTGATATATGAAAAACTTGGTATGGTTCCAGGTTGTTACGCGTTAAAAAAGGATGCAGCAAAATAAATGAAAAGCGAGTTCGCAAATGTTTGTACAGAAATGACCGTGTAAATAAACTAAAGCGACAGTCGCTGAGAGCCAAAAAACACAAAGCAGTTGATAAAATTAATGAAACTGAATTACCAATGTATGTGCCTGGTGGTTTTTAAATATTTTTAGACATTTAATGAACTTAACCTTGAGTAGAATGATATACTTTCGACATTTCTACTTGTATTATTTTTTATATATTTTTTCTTTCGCGTTTTCTCAGAACTAAAATTTTTGAACGGCGGAATGAATTTCTCAAGAACCCTTTGAGCTTTTTGAATGAAATTTTCAGGGATGGTTCAACTCATTAATTACTACAAAGTGAGTGAGAGATTTTCTTGCTACTCATCTAGATCAAGTTTTATTTACAAAGAGGTTTCTAATTTTAAAACCTATATGTTGCACTCTGCGGGGGAGAGCGGTAAAGAAAAAAAATGAAAATCTATCTCAGTCACTTTGTAGCTACACCTATTAGCAATATGCTCTGCAAAATTCAACTGCTGAAATGGATTTACCAGGCAGATATGTACTCCAGAGTGGAAGCTATGTTTTGGACATATTTGTGGTTACCATGGCAACGATCCGCCATTATTAATTTTTTTTTTAATGATTTTTCATATTTCTTAATATGCTAACTTATCAACCCACTCAACTTGTCTCTAATTCTGTTTGAATTTCTGAGGGGTCTCCCCCCTTAAATAATGAGACATTTCATGAATTTTGGTTAGTAATACACACCACAAGCAGATTTCAAATGCGGAAAACGACCAGGACAAGTCTGTAGAGATTTATCTCAGAGATTTATCGATTAGATTTAAGACCTTTTGAAACTCAACAAATTCTGCTTTCCCTAGCAGCCTAGTAACCAGGCTCTTGGAACATATTCGATTTTTTGTGTATTTTGTCTTGCTACCTAAAATTTGTGGCTTTTTATCGAATAAATTTTAGGCTTTATAAGTATAACTAGCCTCGAATGAAGTTTCCCCAAGTTTATGTAAAAAACACGGTGTACTCAATTTTTTTCGTAAGTTTTTGAGAAGTTAACAATCCCTTACATAAATATATGAGACAAGGTGAACGTTGTGTAAAAATTCGGAATTTTAACTTATGCAAAAAGACTTAAATTTGGATTGGCAAGACAAACTGCACGGAAATTCGCATTTGTACTAAAAACCTGAATACTACAATCTTAGACATTAATATAGAGACTTTTTTCAAATTTCGACAAGCAAGACACAAACGCGGTATACGACCACAGCAAGTCCCCTGAGATTTAACTCAGTGATTTATCTTGTAGACTTAAGACAATGACTACCAGAAGTCCTTAGAGATTTATCGAGTAGATTTAAGACTTAGGGCTTAGAATCTTAGGACTTTTTGTACCCAGGCTTTTGGAACAAATTCGGATTTTCGCGCCATTCGCTTTGCTAATCAAAATTATGGACTTTTTTTCCCATGTTGAAATTTCGAATTTTTGCAAATATTTCACTTTGTCCACAGTATATTAGGCCAGGATTGTAGGCGGCTAGAAGCAACAAAATTTGTTGAGTTTGCAAAAAGTCCTAAGATCCTAAGCCCTAAGTCTTTAATCTACTCGATAAATCTCTAGGGACTTCTAGTGGTCATTTTCTGTATTTGCGTTTTCCTTGTGGTGTGTATTGCTTGCTATAATTCGAAAATAATCTCAACATTTATGTGAGGAGTTGTAAACCTTCTTAGGGCCCTTTGAATGAATTGATCTCTTTAATACGTTATCTATTAAAAATTCATCGGTTAGATTACATTTTGCATTAGTGACAAAATGATTAGCACCCTTCGTCGGTTTAAGAGTTTAAGTGATAAAATCTTGCATTGGCGACAAAATGTTTGAAACCAGAATACTTCTTCATAGATATAATCTAAATTATAATGCACTGGGCTGATCTAAAAGAGATTCTATTTCATTCTTTATCTTGTTATGACTTTAAAATGGTTGCTAGAGCCTAACTACACACTCGCTAAAACCTTGATGAGATAGATGGCCTTTAATTTGGAGTTACGAGACAAAACACATCACTATCTTTTATTTTTGAAATATGAAAAACAACTAAAAAACAGTGAGAACAGCATAAAAAAAAGTGAAAACAGCCAAAAAAAAAAGCAAAGAACAGCCTTAATAAAAAATGAGAACACTGTAAAAAATATATTGAGAACAGCCTAAAAAAGAGAGAGAACATGGAAAAAAGAGGGAGAATAGTCTAAAAAAGAGGGAGAACAGTCTAAAAAAAGAGGGAGAACAGTCTAAAAAGAGGGGGAACAGTCTAAAAAGAGGGAGAACAGCCTAAAAAAGAGAGAGAACATCGAAAAATGAGGGAGAACATCGAAAAAAGAGGGAGAACAGCCTAAAAAAGATGGAGAACAGCCTAAAAAAAGGGAGAACATCGAAAAAAGAGGGAGGACAGTCTAAAAAAGAGGAAGAACAGCCTAAAAAGAGGGAGGGCAGCCTAAAAAAGAAAGAGAACATCGAAAAAAGAGGAAAAACAGTCTAAAAAAGAGGGAGAACAGCCTAAAAAGAGGGAGAACAGTCTTACCGTAGAAATAGAATCAAAACACGAATATAAGTACTTTCAATAATACGATGATATTAAAGAAACATCCCAGTGGGCACGCGACGTCGTAACAACGTCAATGCAATGTCATTTTTTGACGTCGTAACAATGTTGTTCCGACGTCGTCGTCGTTTTTGCCGGCTTGGATATTATCATTATCCAAGGATTTTCGTCTCTTTGCTTCTCAAATTTATTTTCTTTCTTTACGTTATATAATTGGCCGTTTGGGCTTTTAGTTAAAAAATCTTAAAAAGAACTACATCACTACATCAATATCCGATAACATATATACATTATATAATAAGGAGAGAATCAAGAGAAAGAAAGAAAAAAAGGCTACATTATCATTCCAACGTTTCAATTCGATTTTTGTTTAAAAAAGACTAAGCTTGTTAGACAACATGTTAAAAGCCTGTACAAACCATTGTAACATTGAATGACATGTCGGCACGTGACTTCAAATGCTTTCGAACATTGGTACAAACCATTGTAACATTGAATAACATGTCGGCACGTGACTTGGAACAAACCGGTATAACATTACCATTTTAACATATCATCAAGATGCCATCTAATATGTTGTACGTAATGGTTTGCCCCGGCCTATATCAAAAGACGACAGCAGCAAAAATATCAATGCCGGTTTTTTAATTTAGTTCTGTCTGTAATTAATATATTATGCATATATATATATCTATATCTATATCAGTCTAAAGAAACTAGTATACAAATCATGACGTAACTCAAGGTTCTCCATGTATTTGACAAAATTCATGAATAATTAATAGGATTATGATAAAATCAACGACGTCCGTAGTTTTATTTCGTAATCCATTGACTTATGTTATCCCTAGCAGCCTTGTACCTAGGCTTCCTAGCAGCCTTGTACCTAGGCTCTTGGAACGAAATCGAAGTGTAAAAAGGCACTTCAACTTCTCATGTAAAATACACATTCTGAAAATCTCTGATATATGTATTATATTTATTCTAGACTATTTTGTTGATTACAGCGGTTACAGTATCTATCTTTACTTTTGTTATGCGTAATCTTTAGCTATTTTAGCTTGTTATGCGTACTCGGTAGCTATTTTTTTGTTACAATCAAGGTCAAGCTTAGTTCGACTCAACAAGGAAAACAATAGAATCATACGTGGTTAAGATAAATTATATGACCTTATCATGCAGCATCTGTTACTACTACTTATCACATTGTCCCCCTGCAGTCATACTTTTTTTCATAACTTTTGAATGAATAGCTTGAATTTTTATTTTTTTTTGGTAACTAGAGATAATTTTCCCTTTTCTTCTGATTTTTGCTTGAAAAAAATTCTGACAAATTATGGTTACAAAAAAACTGAGAAATCGCGATTCAAAAATCATGAAAGAACAATTAGGCGTTCTACTCATAAAAAGACACAAACGCAAACATTTTAAATTACTATTAATGATCGCTCAGTGATACTGTGACATTGTCATTTTTATGTTTTCATTTAGGTAAGTTATGTCATTTGTTATTCCAATTGTACGGTACCCTTCTAAGTCAAAAAGAGAACAACAATCTTTGTTGTTGCTAAGTAGTTGCTAAGGGTTTGAAACATCTACCTTCTTCACGATTATGCTACAAAACAGCATTAACCCTTCATTAGTATGGTGTGGACCCCTTGAATTTTTAAATTTTGCTGTGAACAAAAAAACAAAAATTATTATTCTGGAGGTTTTTTTCTTACATATTTTAAAAATCTGCATCATACTTTTGTGACTTTTTGCCCCCTGAGTCTTCTTCTAATACCTTCCCATGAATCTTCTAATACCTTAATATAAATTAACAAATTTCCGGGGGTACCCCACCATGCTAACGAAGGGTTAAAGAGTCTATTTTTGGGAAATTTGAGTTCATTTTTGTGTTCTACGATGAATGTCCTAGAGGCATGAAACTTGAAAATCTATTTTTTTTAAAAAAAAACAAGTAGCTATTTTAAAAGGCAAAAGAGCCATGGAAGCGAGATTGGTTGTTTTGAAAATAGGCTCATTCAAAGCTGTGTAGGTGTGTAGGTAACATTGACTTAATTTGAAATAAGTGCAAATTGCCATTGTCTATTGTTCTTGCATATTTCTGCGGACTTCATACAGATCGTTCTCACGAACAGTCATTATCATATTTTAAATACAGCTTCTAATTTTTCTAAGGAAATATAGGTAAGTTCAAACATGGAAATTCAAAAGAATAGGAAATTAAAAAAAAAATCATAGATTGGTTATTCATAACGTACTCAAGATCCGCATTTGTTTCGATTAAAAAACAAAAATTAATTGGTCACAGAAATACAATTAATACCTTGGTATGACGTAACTAATTTTCGACATGAAAAAGACGTCGTTTTGAGGTCAGAATGTCCAAACACCGGCTTTCTTGCTTTGAAAAAAAACGTCACGTACCCATTGGACATTGAGATAATTGCACGTGGCCAAATGTCGTCAAATCAACCAAGAAACATTATCATAGAAATGTCGCGACTTGCATCTGTATCCAATTAAAAAACAGAATAGATGTTATAGTGGTGACAACACAGTTTATCTTGTTCTGTAAATTATTAAGAATTTCTTGCGATAATGAATATTTTGACAGAAACTATATTTTAATCGAATTCAACAAAAAATAAAACTGCGTAGAAGGGTGTCAATGATTCAAGATGCAGCGGGAAAATACATGTTCAAAGTCCGCATTAAAGACCAATGGAATGTCTATAATTTATTTTTACGCGTAAAATTTAAAATTTGACTTTAACACGCCCAGTTGAGGACTAGATGTTATTTTCAACACCTACACCTGCATTTCTGCTAACGACTAAACATTGTTTCCTTTATCTAAATTTTTTATACATTGTTTAACATGTATACAACGGCATTGTGTCGGCATTGTATCGCATTGTCAATATTAGTTCATTGTATGAGCTTGTATGAGGTTCGTGATAATGAAAGTTATAAGCCGCACCCAGAGGTAAATGGTGCAATCACTTTTTTTAATGATTTATCCAGTTTTATCAAGTTTTTTGTTCGGCATAGTAAAAGTCTTTCATCACACCCACATTATTAACTACTTTAGAGTATATAAATGCCCTCTAGATCTTATACAAAACAAAACAGAAGAGTATACTATTGGTTAAGGAGATAGGTATGTATATTTTTTATATTTTTTATGGAATCTTTAAGGCCAGCTTTTATGGAAGTCGGAATGTTGGACCTCGTCCCACTTCTATACTATGCCATCATGCAACATATTTCATGGAAAGTGATTAAAATTAAAAAATCACGTAAAAATAGTTTTTTCTTAATTCGAACGTGAATCAAATGAGAAATGGAATCAAATCAGAAAGAAAAGAGATCAAACATACAGTTGAGCGAGAAAGCAGAAATTAAGATATCAAAACTCAGTGAAATTATTGAATTTTTTAAAAAATAATTCGATGCTTTGGAATTCCAAACACCCAGACTATAACAACAAGGGTAAACTGGCGCCTATAAGAAAATACACGAAAGCCTTGTTTGAAGGCAAATACTTAGTGGAGTCATTGTGAAGGTCTTTGCATTCCTTAAGGACATCTAAGAAAAGTGAAATTCGTCATTTTCAAGAAGAAGAACAATAGCTGCTACTTGTAATGCGGTTATGATTGAAAAAGCTACAATTCTAGAATCATAAAATTTTCGAATTTAAATAATTTTGTTGCATGGAATACGGTAGTGGCGCCACTAAAGACATTTCATGCAACATTTGTTGCATTGTGTGCGCATTGTGTGCGCATTGTGTGCGCAAGCATCTACCCAGTAGACAAAAACTTGTTCAAAGTACGACGTTGTTCTAGCGTCTTTACTGCGGACTTTAAACAAGTTTTTGTCCACTGGGTGTGTTAAAAAGATTTTCAGCAAACTGACTCCCAGCAATTCTTGTCTCTTCGGTTTGATTTTGTAGCCTTGTTTTATGCGTTCAGAATAATCTTACTATATTTCTATATAAATTGCCAATACCATTAGTATTGCAATAACTTATGTTTCATTAATACTTACAACTTGAAACTTACATAAAACCTCAATAGAAATATTTCTGAAAATTTGGTCACATGACTAACCCGTTATCCTTGATTTTTCTGATTTTTCTGATATTTTAATCGGTAGTTCTTGTAGTTAGCCATGAACAATCCGGACACTTTGGTAATCCTATTCAACCTGGGGTGGGATGGATTCCACCCTGGCAGTTTTCCTAGGACCTCTCTGTCAGTAGTGGAGCTTTTGGGCTAAAATGTTCTGACTCTTCCTAAAATTTATTGGTAATTCAAATTTCATACTATCATGAACTATATTTTTACTAAATATCTCTTGCTTCAGACGACGTCCTACAGAAAACGATGACGTCAGCAATAAAATAATTATGCAGAAATGTTCCGCTTATATTTGAGTTAACATGTGCCAAGTTTCATGTTTCTAGCAGATTCCTATCAGAAGAAGGGCGCTTGAGTCCACCCTCCCAGGTCTACGAAATTTTAAAATACCCCAGGAAGAATAAGGTTAAAGAATAACACAATATAGGTTAAATAATAACACAATATCTGTCTAAAACCGAAAACAGAATGGAAAATTCTTATCTAGAAACACTTTTAATCGTATTATTTTCTAATTCGCTACGTTCAAACGAAAATAACCTCATTTATTTTGCATGATATCAAAAATGAGACCTAAAAGAACGACACTATATTGTTGTAGAGTCATCTTAGATATGTAACCGTTGAATATTCTTGCAATAAAAAGCTAAACACAGCTTTACAACATTATAATATGTACTATAAATGTTCTTACTAAACGATGATATCCTTGTCTTAGGTTTTATTTATGCCGTGACGTAGTTACGGCGGGTGGGCGGGGCGTGTAGTCGTTGACTTGTTGACTTGTGATGATGTATTTATGTTTGCCATATTCGATCTCGTTTTCGCGCAAAACAGAACATTTCATTGGTCAATAACAGAACCATGTTATAATGAAATTTTCAGAATATACTCGTTTTCTGCACGAACAATCTATGAGATTACACAAAAGAAATATCACTATTTCTTATATTTGTCTTTCAATATTGTGGTCTTCTTCTGTCCTGTTTTCGACTCAATCGCTACTACATAATTATTGTGCGATCAAAATTAATTCAATTTATAAATTAATTTAAAAATATTTATATGTATCCACCAAGCAATCTTAAATCGGAATATTTCCTGCCACTTGTTGATGAGAGAAATATGTTTTATGCATGATCAATAGGAACAACTAATATCAAATGGGCACACAGCGTCGGAACAACTTCAAAACGACGTCATGTGCCAGCAGGATAATATTACTTCTTTCTTTCCAGGGATTTCTTACGATGTATTTCATTGTTTTCTGCTTGGCTGTACTTATTACATCAGGTAAGTCTTTACTCAAAGAACATCTCACGATCAACAGGTTGAATCAACATGTAATTTGTTGACTAATTTTACGTTATATAAGCTCTCATAATCGTCCACCATATACCAACTGTGTCGACTTTGGAAAAAATCAAAAAATTAATAACTCAGCCGGCAAAATCCTGTTTAAAGTCAGCAAAACAACGTTATTTTACTGACTTTGAACAGGTTTTTGCCGGCTGGGAAGCAACCTCCCACTTATTTGATACTGCAGAGTAAGTAAATAATTAATTGGTTTATTCTTGTAGATGAATCTATTACAAGTTTATTGACATAACACTCTCCATTACAATGTTCTTTCAGACAAATTTATTTCGTTTTATTTGCTAACTAAATATTTCCGAAAATTAATGATAGTCTATTATACAATGAGCTGCATAAATACAATGAGCTGCATAAATAGAACAATAGTATTAGTATTGGCGTATTGTATGAAGTGATTTTCAATTGAACATAGTTAAGGCAGATCTCCACTAGGCAAATTCATTCGTGCGAATTCTGAATGAAGCCATTACATTGGTTGAAAGCGATTTTCAACCAATGTAATGTCTTCATTTAGAATTCATGCGAACGAAGTTTACAACTTTGTGATATTTTTTTGTTTCATATTTATCTGTTATTCCGACGATTTTCAAATAAACCAGTGGGCGTCTTTACTACGGACTTTGAACAATATCATTGATACCAGAATAATATTGCTTTCTCATTTAGGTTCCTCTCGTCACTTCAAAAAAGAAGATCTTGAAGATTTAGTTAATAATGAAATAGAGAAAGAAGATGAAGAAGACGAAGTAGATAAACGAGAAGCCAAGTTACAGCGTGAATTTGAAGATGCTGTCAAAAGATTGGAAGGTATATTAAAGTTGTTTTAAGATGTTGTCAATCATTGCTGTTATTCGTTGTTGACGTCATTATACATCATCATTAAACATCCATTCGTATATATCTATACATGAAAATTCTACGTGGAAGCCAATAGAAGAATCCTAATCAGTGCAAACGAACATTTTAAGCTACGTTTACACGCTACGATTAATCGGGCCGATTTTGGTGGTGGGG
>JAULBZ010000857.1:1288-26046 GCA_032360805.1 Neoturris breviconis
TCAATTGCTAATGTGTCAGCCACGATAAGCTGATGAGTGATACAATACTGATGAATACAGTGGATTCAATTGCTAATATGTCAGCCACGATAGGCTGATGAGTGATACAATACTGATGAATACAGTGGATTCAATTCTGAGCGATACTGCTGTTGCTACACTTTTTTTATAAGAAACAGTCAATTTGATTGAGACTGAGGATTTATTAAAATTTTGCAGTTTTTTATTGCCTTCTTATTTGCAAAGTGTTAATAAGTTGTTCGTTGAAACATAGACCATACCATATCAAAATATTTGTGATTTTGAAGCTAAACTTACTAATTTGTGACGATAACAAATATTGTGAGATCTTGTGCAAATGTTACTTAATGTCTGCGAAGGTTATTGTTACGTAAATCATATGATAGAAGTATCCTTGTAGATATCAACCTAAAGAATTCCTTATATATTTCTTGTTTTTCTTTATATTCTGAGCCTCAGTTGCTTACATAGTACTCTCTTATAAACAGAGTGTATAACTTATAGATTTAATCTGATCCACCATCAGACATCAAAATAAAATCATTTTGACGTTGTTTAGAGGTTCATGCAAAAATTGTTTTTATGACCAAGCAAGTGATTACGCGAAGTCTGGCTAGTTGTCGATCATGAATGGCTTGATTTTAATTTCTCCGTTAAATGAAGAAAATCACTTCAAATGTTGACGTTAGTTTTGTAAATCTATTCTTTCCAACGCATTTTTCATTCCCATCTCTAGATCCGATTTTAGTTGACGTTCTGTCGATGATTTATTTACATTTATTTGAACATCTCGATTACAAGTCATCTCTGGACCATTGCAGTAAATACAGTACATGATGGAACTGATTCATTAAGATTCTTTGTACCGAAGGTTTGGAATATGGTGCCTGACAAAATTAAAAATGCGACATCATTAGACACTTTTAAAAGGGACATACAGAAATGGGTTGTAGAATTAATATTTAACTATCTTATACTTATATCTATCTATATTAGCTATACTTACTTAGTCTCACTGTAATATAGGCGTGTTTTTATATATAGTGATCAGTTTTTAATTTTTGTTATTTATAATTTTATTTTTATGGGTATAAATAGTCAACGTTAGGAGTTTAATGCACCCATGTAAAAGAAAGTGATAACAATAAATAATAATCGTGGATGGTCTGAATTAAACACCTGAGTTAACCCTATTCCTACTGGGAATATGGTTAAATTATGGTGTGGTTGTGGTATGTTTATGGTATGGTTATGATTATGGTTATGGTTATGGCTATGTTATGGCTATGTTATGGCTATGTTATGGCTATGTTATGGCTATGTTATGGCTATGTTATGGCTATGGTATGGCTATGGTATGGCTATGTTATGGCTATGGTATGGTTATGGTATGATCATGGTTTATACTAGTTTATGAAGCAAAACCTAGCTACTGGTACAACAACAATTGAAGCATGATGCAATGTTAGAACAGAACGGGGAAAAGTAAGCGTGAGGCTTTGTTTTGTCTAAAAGAACATGCAGAGAGATGTTCTGTGGACTATATTACCGCCATGGCGGATAGACTATTAATGCCCACTGTAAGCTATTGCCAGATTCGATCTAAAGTTTAATGTAAAAAGTAGTTTACGAATAGAACGCATGCTGAAAAATAAAAAAACATATATTGATCAAAGCAGAAATTCCTCAGCTGCGGGATATTTACTGTCCTCCAACATTTTGCTAATTAAAATATTGTTAATAGGTTTGTTTGTACCAAAGATTAATACTTCTTGGTCAGCCGCTTAAAACAGGACACAACTACCCTACACATAGACAGAACATACCGAATGCAAATAATTGAAAAAATTGTTTTTGTTGACGTTACATAACATGGTGCCATATAATTTCGGTGCAAGCGTTGTGATTTTCAATGCGATTCGGCTTCTAGTTCGATTTGAGGAAGACGTGAAACGATATATTTTCTACGATTACAAAGCTCTTGGAGAAAACATTTTATTTTCTAATTCGTAAACTCCAACGAAAATAACTTTATTTTCAAAAAAATGATTTACATATTTTATTCGCTCTTTGGTAAAGTTAGTCTAACAGAATTGCGAGACTAGCAGTGTGAAAATTACGAACGTGTTAAAAATACAAATATACCGTGAGATAGCGTTCCTACTAAAACTATTACAAAAACAAAGTCTTCCTAGGTTGTAAAAGGGTGGATGCTATTGACGTATGCTAATTCTATTGGAATTACCTTTTTATCATTATCTTCGAGAAAGAGTTTAGGTAATAACAGTGGGCAAAAACTTGTTCAAAGTCCGCAATAAAGACGCTAGAACAACGTTGAAATCGTTGTTCTAGTGTCTTTACTGTGGACTTTAAACAAGTTTTCAAATCATGTGCGGCAATGCCATTTATGTAAGTAGTAAGTAAGAACTTTATTTAACGCTGGTAAAGACATAATAGTTACAAGTAAGAACTTTGTTTAACGTTGGTAAAGACATAGTTACAAAGTTAAAACTAATTTAAAACAACAAATTGAAATATAACTCAGTGAGCACACGGCGTCAGAATTGACGTCTTTTTTAGACTTTAATCTGATGCCGTATGCTCCCTGAATATAGTATTAAAAGTTACAAATTCTACAAGAACATTTTAAATCAAACATTTTAAATCAAACATTTTAAATCAAACATTGATAGATGTTCCTTAAATTCTCAAGTCATTTCAAAATATTACCAGAATATATTTGGAGAAGACAGACAAAAACATTCTGAAGGAAAGGTAAGATATGCAATTGTGCAAGAACTACTTGGATAATGAAAGAGTATTGTTTGAATTATAGGTACATGACCTAAAAGGTATTCTACAAGACCTGCCTTGAAATTATCCATGTAGCAAATATGTGTTATATACAGCCGTTAAATCCATAATATAAACACTTAAGATATAAGTCAGTCGTCACGTGACCCCATTATTCGTCTATCCTATGGCTAGAAATACTTAAGAAACAATGTAAACTAAGGGCATATATTGAAACGATATAGATTATCTTGTCATAGACTTATTGATATATAGCAGGTTGCATTTCGAGAGATGTGAGCAGAAGAATAGTTATGTTCTGCATTGTACGCTGTAATGTTTACTTAACCAAAACATATTCTATTCAAATCTATAAGTATGACACCAATAAAAGAATATGATTCTGAGCAAGAACAAAGGGATTCCAAGACGACTTTCCAAGGTTTTAAATACGGACCAGTTTGATTTAGCCCATGAACTTACATATGGTGATTTTTTAAAAACCTGAAAATTGCATAAAGTTACTCAAAGATACACAAAATGGACTACATCAGGAGAGGGAATACGGTAAGGTCATAGGATGTATATTTCTGGATTTTACGCATATAATATTTAGAAGCCTTTAACTAATTGTTAGTCCCAAATTACGATGCTTCATCTTTATTTCTCCATTTTTCTTAACACAAATTAAAGTACCCCAAACAATGGCCACATGGTACTTAACACGCTTACTGATATAGTAACTATGACATAATCAATCCATCTGACTGCAGCTTCTTCCCTATTCTCGGGAGTCTTAAACTTTTCACCAAGGATATGACTCTGAGCAAGATATGTTGCATATGCTTTTCTCTTAAATAACTCATTTTTTGTCGAGTCACATCTGTACCTAACGGCGAGCTCGTTGATAACTTCGTGCATCTGTTTCAGCTCAATGTCTGTATCCAACATCATCGGTGATTGCAGTAGAGAATCGCACCACAATATATATCTGTCATGCGTCAATTTTTCTATAGAATGTGAATGATATGATACATCCCCTCCACTCCAAACTAGCGAGGCAATCTGTAAGGAGCTTTTTGCATTGATACATTCACTAGACTGGCTATCGTTAGATACTGATAATGCAGATAAGGGTTGAGCAAAAGTCAACTTTGCTTCCAACTCTCTTCTTATGATCTCCTCTTCAGTTGCTCTACTGCAGTTAACATTTCCTTCTAAGGTGCCGCCTCCATAAGCTTTGACAACTACATAATGCCCCCATTCATCAAGAAATCTGTTAAATGCTCCTACACTTGAAGAATCATCCTTGTCAAATCAGACGGAAGGTCATCGATAGCTTCTTTGAAACGTTCATCAAATTTTGCTTTTCTTGTCTTGACTGTCAAAGCGAATCGAACATTCTCTAGTAAAAAATTATGACTTGTAACAGTACTATTTCTACTACTACTTTCAGATTTGTTTATGTTAAATCCAGGTTTTATTTTAACTTTAAATTTGTCACTGATTTCGCAGGATACACCAAGCTTTTGCAATCGGGTATTTATATATTCTTTTTCATTAGAAAAAGATTCGAACACTGTCTTTGTTCTATGATGCAGTTCAATTTTAACACCTTCTGGTATACTTATTCCAAGTGGAGTGTTTACTCTTTCCATGTCATCAAACATGAAGACTGATGAGTTACTTTTAACTCTGTCATTAAAAATATCATATCCACTCCCAACAAATATATTAACATCAGGCCATTGTAAACGTTTCAAACCAAATAATTGAGTAAGGATTTCGGATTGGCTATTATTGATTAAAAACGGGTAAACCGCTTGTGAGATTTCTGCTATGCTTTTACTTGTGACCTGTCTCTTATGTATTAAGCCATGCTGACCTAAAGCAGCGCCTAAAAACACAGCATCAATGGCGATATCTTGCTTGTCTTCAATATATGCATTTATCAAATTCTGCACTTCTGTTACTTCCGGGTCGTCATCGATAAGCCTTAGCTTATTCAGGTACGCAAGTTCGTTCTGAGAAAGTGATACATCTTTTTCAGCGCTTGATTCCGTTCTGTGTATACACCTTATGTTATTTAAAGGAGATTTATCTGCAAAATAATGAGTTATAGCTGCTATGGCAAGTTTGTCATTGCTACGACTTAAGACTTTCATCATTGAATCGTATAAGTTAAAACACTGTTTTACACCATCAGGTAAAATCGTCCAGTCTCCATCTGTTTCCAGTTCATAATCATTAAAACGATTCTCCATAAATATCACATCTGGATTGATTCCAAGATGTAACATAGTGCTAGAAACAGCTACCTTAGTCAAATCCTGGCATCTATCATCATATGACTTCTTGGGTCCACTGCATGCATGGGTGAATGCTATGACAATGTTTGGGTAATCTTTATCGACTACATTCAAAAGTTTAACTGTTTTTAACGTTTTCGAGAGTTGTGACTGAGGACCACAGGTGCGCTTATCATTAACATCCAATGTGATAAGAACAACATTTGGATAAATCTTATTCTCAACTAATGAAAACGATGGATGTGTTTTAAAGAAAACACTGATACTTTCAAGGTTACGTGCATCTTGTTCTCTTCCCTCGTCATCACTAAATCCAGGAGTATCGATCAAAGAAAGCGTTAGGTCTTCTATGTTGAAAGCTGCACTGTTCGACGTAGCCACTTGATCTTCAGTACATTTGGTGCAAGACGTGATGGATGATCTTTTGCATACATCTGAATCGAATAGATGATTCACTGTTGAACTTTTTCCAGCTCCGGAAGGACCGACTAGAAGTACAGTAACTAGATTCAAGGATCGTTTAATCTTATGTGAACATGATGCTAACTGAAGAACATGTTGTTCATCCTTGTTGTTTCTCTGAATTCTTTCAAGTAGTTCCGCTTCTGTTTTTGGCAACGTGATGAACTGCTAAAACAATGAAATTTACAAAAGTAAAAGATGCAACTGTGACTATTATGAATGGGATTGAGTAAGTCAAGTAAAAGCATATAAATTTCGGAATTAGATTTCTGAAAGGTAACACAATTAGCATACATAATTACTTCTTACCCTATTTTTACTGGGCTTTTTAGGGCTCTACCATGCTGTAGTGTTAATGAAATTATCCAAAAAGTTAGGTCAACACATAATTAACATGTTAGCATAATAGTTTTCTTGCTGACGTCATCACTAACGATGACGTCATTATGGAAATACAGGTGCTGCAATGATCAAACTTGTCTTAAATTTGGAGGATAACCCTCAAAAGAATGAAATACGGAGAAGCATCCATTCTCCCTTATTGCAAGGTACTATAAACCTTTTGCAAGCAAAAATAAGAAAGAATTTTTTCAACACCGGTCAAAAAGTTAATTGCTAAGGGAAAATTATTCCTAGTTACCAAAAAGGACATATAGAGTTAAACATGAACAACCAACTACATCTTTCAAAAAAGACAAAAATCTATTTGTTTCAAACTTTCTTACGCTACGTTTGCACGCTACGATTAATCGGGCCGATTTTGGCTACCATCGGCTGCGACTCCGAAAGTCGTAGCCGATATTTCAAGATGGTATCCAAAATTGACCCAATTGATTACAGCGTGTAAACGTAGCTAAACAAATAGATTTTTGTCTTTTTTGAAGGGGATAATTTATGCCGTCATATTTTCGTAGGGAGGATAATATTTTAAACTAAAATTGAGTACTTAACCAGGGATTCAAAAAATAGTGCTGAACGTTTTAGCTATATACAAAACAATTCTCACCCGTGCCATTCCCTATCCTCAACATGCAGAATTAGCATTTTTACGTTTTTACACATGATTAAAATGTGTAGCTACAAAGGTACCAGGGCAAGTTTTGTTTTATATACAGTAGTTTCAGTACTATCATTCGTAGTTTATATTTAGCAACGGATTTAGGGATAGCCACGTAAGTCGTTAGACTAGGTCAACAAGTTTGTGCCTGGATTTTCTTAGGATTTTTCCTTCGTGACTTTTTTCTGCGATTCTGCGATTTTCCCTGATTTTTTCCCCGATCTGACATTCTATTGCTCGGCTTACTGGTATAAACTTTTTGACTTAGTTGGTCCGACAATACGGGTGCCGGTTAAGTCATCAGCATCTTTACACGCCTAAAATTTTATCCGCTGTCCATCAAACTAATGCTGACTGATTGAGTGACTTACTTGTTTTATTTTTATTGAAACGAATAATTGCAATTTAACTTTTGATTGTAGTTAGGTAACGAAGTACTGGTTCTAAGTCCCGCCCAGTCTACCCCAATTTTGGCCTAAAAGTCTACCTGATGTCTTAATGGACTGGAAAATGTACAATATTGTTTTTCGATATTATTTAGGTGCAATCGTGAGTGTATAAGTTTAACTAGAGCACACTAGGGCTAGAGATTTGTGCGCTTTAAGCCACTATAAACAACCATGTCAATAAATTACAATGGCTCCTATAAGTTATTGCTGTAGCTATATAGGTCAAAAATACATTATCGGGGAAAAAGATTTGAGGAAATATTATTCACTGAGTGATATTCAATGATTTCCTGTCAATAACTATGATCTTCCAAATAATCCCCCCGCTGCGGCAATATTGCCACAGGTTTCCCAATTTTCACTGCCCCTTTCCATTATCTAGCACTCCCTAAAAATTAAATTTCGCGTCGAGCTACAGTAATTGTTCAATTACTCTTATGGCCAAAGAGAAGACTTCATAAACGTATGTGTGTCTTTACTATATGACAGCAAATGTATAAACATAAAAAATTATTAAAAATAATATAAAAGTTCACAGCTACCACATGGCTACATCGCTGTAATGCATGAAACATGTGATCACTTAATGTAGCCATAGAGACCATGCATGCTTAGAAATCAAGAATCCGGCATTAATCCAACGATGGTTTTACATACACGCTTACCGCGAAAAAAGAATATATATAAGAAGACAGTGTTTCGAACAGAAAAATTCGGAATTTATTATTGCGAATGAGACCTTAAATATTTCGCAATTTTTGCAGGATTTATTAATGCAAATGAGGTGTTTGTAATAGTAAAAAATGAGAGAAAGTTTGTTTTAATTAACATTGTAGACCTTGTTACTAGGTTTGTTTCGCGTTTTAGTATTGACGAATGACGTAACTAAATATGGTATAACTACATGACTTGTCCCGCTCTCTTTTCCTGGTTTATAAATCATAGTGTGCACTTGTAACTAGGTACCTGCTATTCGTCGTTAAGATAAGTATATAAATAATGTTTGTTCTCAAGCTTATTTAAAATCTTGAAATCTCATTTCTTTCTGACAGACAAAAAGGGATTTCAAGATTTTAAATATTTTCTTCGTTGCATCGGCTTGAGTGAGCGTTTAGACTAAACAGACAATGTACGAATGTACTGAATGAAGTTGACAAAGGTATAAAAGGGAGCAATTCTCAGTATCTATCTATCTACGTTATGAATAAAAAGCACGGTAATAGAAGATTTTAAATCTTTAATCTCGATACCAGGCTTCCTATAAATCAAGATAGAGGAAGCACTGGGATTGAGGTTGCTTAATTCTAAATAATATATAACAATAGCTTTTGTTTGAAAGCAGTCAATTTAAAATATTACAATACATAACAACACGCTTCAATTCTTAATAACATTTGAGCGTCATGCTAAGTTGTTTATAACAGTCTCAGAAAAAAGCTGAGTAAGCAAGATTTTCATTTACGATTCTTGGATACCAATAAAACTAGCCAAGGGTTATCCAAACATTTGTAGCCTGAGTTCCAGTCCCTAACTACGACAAGTAGTAGTAGTAGTAAAAAATTTCTAAATCAACAAGTGGACGAAATCGAAAAATGTTTGGAATTAGTTTTCAAGGATTATGATTAAAAAAAATTTCCCTGCGTTTTAGGCTAAAAACATTATTTTTCCCCCTGAGCAAAGTGGAAAAACATATGGCGACTCAAGTTAGCTAAGTAAACCAAAATACATGGTAAGTTTATATTCGTTGTTGTTGTTGTTGTTTTTGTTGTTGTTGTTGTTGTTGTTGTTTTTTGTTCTTGTCGTAGGCTTAACACACAACACACAAGTCTACTTTTAAGTTTAATTCTGGAAATTATTTTTTTATTTTTTTTACACTTTTTACCTTTATAGCAAATAATTATTCATCAAATGATAGTCAATTTTATATGTAAATCTGATCTATTATCACAAATCAATTACCGTTTGAATAAGACTAAGAATCTCTACCGCATAAGTCCTCTGTCTCTTAGCGCGAAGGAGAGAGCGCTAGACTTAACCACTTCTAGAGAGACTCTTATCACAGCTAAAACGGGATGTGGAACAGGCTAGCTAAACTGAAATGGTATAAACGACTTTATGACATTCCGGTACGCATCGAAAGCGAGATGCGTCTAGTTTTACTTCGAATAAAATGTCCGGGGCGTTAATTAAATTTTTGATTTGTAAGGAGGGCGTTTATTCGAGGAGGCATTTAAAGGATTTATTTGTATAAAACATATGTTTATTGAGTATATATTTATTGAATATTTTGAAAAAGGTATGCAACGAATTACCATAAAGTACTGGATTATTGTATTTTCGTATTATACTGCGACTAAACAACGTTAAATTTGTCTTGTTCGTATGCTACTACAGGTCACCAGAAAGGTGTGCATGGCAATTTTCTTTTCTCACATCTGAGAGGTGTTTAAAAGAGGGGGCTTTAGGGAGGATGTTTATTTTAACACTTCGTTCTATAAGTAAGTAAGTAATCTTTCGACGTTGTTCTAGAGTCTTTACTGTGGACTTTGAACAAGTTTTTTGCGTGTGGGATAGTTTTAACATTTTAGAGAGTAAAATTATATTTTATGCTACTCGTAGGATGAACTCAATAATTTATATTTTCGTTTATTTTGCGTGCTTACATCGTAAGAAAAACATCTGCAATCTGCGGTGCACCAATAGTTTATAACCAACCTTGTTTACATTTGTTCTTTATTTTACATCGGTTAAATTTACAGTTAAACAATACAAAGTTAATTATTGAGTCCCATAACAAAATCTATAAAATGCAGATAATAAAATTAGAACATAGATAATGTAACATGATAATCTAAAAATATAATATAAACGTATAAACATAATACCAGATAATAATACTAACCAATCATGCAAACAATGAGACATGTCCTAAACCTGGAATATAATATTTACATAGTCTACATGGACATTCATTCGGTATCAATTTCTTTATTTTTGATTTAAATATTTCCAACGAGCGCAAATTTATTAGGCACATGCCCCATATAAGAGGCCCTAAACAGACAGAATTAACAAGAGGAAGATGGAAGTCAGTTTGTGATCTACAACCACTCACGTAAATTATGAGACGTTTTTGAATTTTAGCAAGCAATATACACCACAAGCAGAACGCAAGTGCTGAAAATGACCGCTAGACGTCCCTTGAGGTTTACCTTAGAGGTTTATCCGAGTAGACATAGGAGCTTAGGATCTTAGGACTTTTTACAAACTCGACAAATTTTGTTGCCTCTAGCAGCCTAGTACCCAGGCTCTTTGCACAAAAGTGAATTTCCGTGCAGTTCGTCTTGCTAATCGAAATTTAAGTCTTTTTGCCTAATTTGAAATTCGGAATTTTTGCACAAATTTTACCTTGTCTCAAATACTTACGTGGGGGGGTTGTAGGTTTTTAACCTTCATATTCTCTGTCTAAAGAACATATCTTTCACCAATTGCCACAGTATGATTATTACAATGATGTATTGGTACTGAGCCATCCTTTCTAAGCAATTCATCAAATGTTAAATAATCATATTCATAAACCATCCATCAAGGCTCTTTCTCATAGATGATTAATCTTATTGAGTTAATCAGCTGTAAGCGATCTAACGTTACTTGCATCAGTATAAGACGTCATGTTTATCTTCTTTAAATACAACTGCTCCACATTCTACCGCATATAGAGAAATATTCTTGAAATATATTAAAATTTGATAGATTTCGTAAGAGATTGGAAGAGCTGTTTTTCTTTTATACTACTTTATCTTACATTATATATAACCCTAATCCTAACATCTGCACCCTGCGGTACACCAGCAGTTTATACTTAGTATACTACCTTATTTATTCTACAACCGCAATCCTAACACTAACGCAATGCAAGTTGTTCATATTCAGTAAGAAAAAACTTGTTCAAAGTCCGCAGATAATAGCGTTGAAGATGTTGTTGCGAGAGTGACTTAAATGCAAACAATGAACAAGTCTTTGCCAGGTGATAAGCCATTTACCATCAGCTGAAGAATATTTACATTATTATGCCAACTCGTTTTTAGCATAAGTCATGCCACAATAACCTATAAATTACTCTGCAGTGTCAAATAAGCGGGGGGAGGAGGAGAATGCTTATTTGAACTCGCACCCGCACCCGATTTTCTTCCAACCCTCCCTCCCCCTCCCCCTCCCCCTCCCTCTTATTGATTTTTAGGAAATCAACCATAATATAACAAATCCTAGAGTTAAGGCCGTTTTCCATTAGCGTAAAATTCCGCGTGGAATCCAAATGAAGACATTCCGCGCAGAATTTTCCGCTAATGGAAATCCAGCTTTAGCCATAGGATACTGCAGAGTTATATAATATCAAGGTATATTTGTCATTAGAGTAAATATCAGGCGGAAATCTCTGCAAGAAGATTGAAGATTGCTTGATAAGACATCCAAGCGAATTATCCCTAAAAATATTTTTCACTAAGTTCGAAAGTTAAAACGTCTGCCGTATCATTATCACAAGTCATGCATTGTATTTGCGGCTATGATCACATGCTCGTGGTGACAATATTTCTTTCTTTGTTTGGAGAAAAATGTAACAACGCTATTGCAGACAGCTCCAATGAATTGGTCATACCCAATAACGAAGCAGTGCTACTACTGTTAAAGTTACTTTTGTCAATTTTCTTTTGTTTTGACTTTCTCTTTCGAAAGAAAATCCAATGACCAGATTTTGTCAAAGCAGTAATGAAACTTTGCGTGCGAATTGTATAAATAGTTGGATTTGTGATAGTAGAAATATAACGTGCTACAACCATGATTTCGAAATGTAGTGATGTGAGGTGTTTGAAATCATAAGATAGATTTATTAGCAATCGCACGATATGTATAGGTGACCAGCTTACTATAAATAAGATATACATGCAAAAAAACAATATCGATGCAGTGAATTCTTTTTTTCTCATGGGAGGTGAATCTTTTCCAAGCCGGTCATTCCATTGATGAATTGCATAGATCATTTTCGGAAATGCAAATGTCATTTTACATATTGGTATTGCTAAGAATACCGTCAATGAAAACGAGTCATAGATTATATCATGATTTGTAATTATTTCATCATCTCGCCATGTGAAAGGCATTACTGCCATAATTAATGCTCCTCCCCAGATCAGCACGAGAGTGTACTTGATTTTTCGATTTGTGATCCAAATTCTTCTCTTTATGGGATGACATATAAGTAGATATCGGTCAAATGATACACATAGTACATTGGCGACGGTTGACACCATGGTGAAATTGTTTACCGTGTCAACGAAGATGTACAAAATCAACTGTTTTCCTTGCGGTGCTAATAGTTCTAAACTTGTCACAATGTGTAGTGGCATCACCACGCTAGCCGAAAGGAAATCATTAAATGATAAACTTGCTAGTAGCATCGCCGATGCATTTTTCTTTTTCATACACCTTGTGAAGATATAAAGCAGATACCCGTTGATAATAGCAGCAGACATGGCAATAAGAATTAACATTACTTCATAGGTGTCAAACGTTGGTTTCATACGCGCTGAGAACGCACTGTACTGTGTTTCATTGTTGTATGTACCATCATCCACTGTTGTTTGATTTGGATGCATCTTAACTGTGTCTTTATTGATCCGTTCTTTTACAGTCGATATATTTATTTACTATTATTTTTTTATTTATCTGCTCTCTCTCTATCTGCTTATCTTCCTCTCCTGCCAATCTGAGTTTCGAATTTATAGTATGTAGCTTCGTTCAATCAAGAGAAATAAGAACGCAAATTTGACTCCCAAAAAACAAATCCTAAAATACAAAATGCTCTCAAAACGAGGTTACTTTCAGAAGAAACTCCACCGTTTTCCAAATTTGCTTTTTTTCGTTTTTAGGCACTCCACTTGGGGGGTTGAGGGGGTAGTTGCAAGCTTTTCAAAATGTGCTTTTTTATTTCTGGACACTCTATTGTATATTTTTTAGCCTGTACTACAAACTCGACGTCTGTCTGACGAGAAAACGCCACTTTTTTGCCACCGGGAGGGTCTGCGGAACAGGCTAATATTTTTTTGCGGGTCTTCGCGTAAGACTCCGAGGACGAGAGTGCTTTTATCTCAAACTATGTATTTAGTGATTGCAGATGTTCAAAACCGTCCACTTTGTTACACAACATAATAAGTCTTATTTTATTTCAAAACAAGTAAACATGTGGTCAACTTTCATTTCTTTTAAAACTAACTCAGTTAACACCTAGTACTTCCACCTACTAATGTTATCCAGTATACACCTTAAAAATAAAATAATTAAACGCGACAAAAGGTGTCATCACATGGTGTCATGTTACTTTCGATAGTATATAAATCACGAATGTGGAAGCAGTCACTTTTTATATTTTTGAACTACAACCCCTCATATAATTATTTCAGACAAGGTGAAATTTGTCAAAAAAAATGGAATTTCAACTTAGGCAACAAAATGTGTCTAGTTTGCAAAAAAAGTCCTAAGATTCTAAGCTCTTAAGTCTACTCGATAAATCTCTGGGTACTTTTGGTGGTTATTTTCAGCATTTGCGTTTTGGCTTGTGGTGTGTATTGCTTGCTAAAATTCTAAAATAGTCTCATAATTTATGTGAGGTGTTGTAGGTTGCATAATATAACACATTATAAAAGACTGCTGCATATGCCCGCGCGTAGCTCCATGTATACCGGACTGTGTATAACCATATATGGTGTATGCAGTCCATATATGGAGCTAAACCTGTATCTGGTAGTCCTTTCACTATAAAAATGAACAATAATGTTCGAAATTACGTTATGATTTGCGCCCGAGTATAACATGTGGTAAACCAATTTTATATATTTACACATATATTTTTTTTAGTACCCTGTTTTGTCGAATGATGCTGGATGTTCACTTTTTTATGTTTAGAGGCTCAAACTGTAATTAGAATATGTGCTTAGCGGTTTTGTAAGAAACTATATTTCATTCTACTTGTATATTGATTTCTTTGGATAGGTTCTTTTCATTCGTTATGGGTAAAAAAGTACCTAAAGAACCTTAGCAATTAAGAGCTTATTGTTCTTAGAAATTGAAGTAGTTTTAGACCTAACAATATTGTTATGATGTTCTCAAGGATACTGTATACGTTCAAATGAAATGAAGGTGTGCTTCTACAATATCGTTTATAACATTGTTAAATATATATATATGTTTAAGAAATAAATATTTTCAATTAGAAGAAGGTTCAGTGCTTATAGTAACGCAATTTTTGATGTTCTAAAAAAATTATTTCTGGAAAAAAAGAGATTCAAAGTAGTGTTATTTAAATCTTGCACTGTACTTACATAAGTGAATTATGTGTCCGAAAGAAATAAAATCCCACGATAATGTTTATACCATGTTATTCAGCACGAGATTTGCAAAAATAAAATCATAGGGCTGCTATTTACGGAAGCGTATAAGGGCCATCGTTGGATACATTTAATTTATCTGGTTATTTTAAATAAATTGAACAGTTCATACTTAGTTTATCTCACTTAATTGATTTATTCCACTTAGGAAAACTAACTCCACTTAAAAATTATCTGACTAACGAAATTTATTATCTGACTTACGAAATTTATCTGACTTAAAAAAAATTAAATCACTTACAAAAATTTAAATGACTTGCGAAATTTATATGATTTACGAAATTTAAATGACTTACGAATTTATATGACTTACGAAATTTAAATGACTTACTGACTTTTATAATCCTTTGTATTCTTTGTTCATACACGTGGTCAACATCAAGTCGTGACCTTTTCTTACTGCAACTCATGCCTAAACAAGATAATGAAACATGGCTGACCAGCACGAAAGTAAGTACTGCTGTTCTTAATTTATTTCATTTGTTTTATGTTTAAATAATAGACCAAAGGTTCAAATCATGCCAGCTATACTGTAAAAGTGCTACCCCTTCCTTTCGCCGCCATCTTTGACACTGCACGTTTTATCGATTTCACTGGATGCACACGTAAGTCAGATAAATTTCGTAAGTGCTAAGCCAAATAAATTTCGTAAGTGCTAAGTCAAATAAATTTTGTAAGTCAGATAAATTTCGTAAGTCAGATAATCTTTTTTAATTCAGATAAATTTCGTAAGTCATTTAAATTTTTTTAAGTCATATAAATTTTGTAAGTCATATAAATTTCGTAAGTCATTTAATTTTTAAGTGGAGTTAGTTTTCCTAAGTGTGATAAATCTATTAAGTGAGATAAACAATAGAAATATATATTTCTATGGATAAACTAAGTGTGAACTGTTCAATTTATTTAAAATAACCAGATAAATTAAATGCATCCAACAATGGCCCTTATACGCTTCCGTACATATTAGGTGCAAATATAAAACCTAAAACTTAAACTGTCTAGGACCTATTTTAATTGGTCTTTCCTAATGAAATAAACTTTAACAGCAGCTAGTGATGGTGGAAGAAATAAATTTGTCATTGCCACATAATCTGATTAGGGAGACGTTGGACAGTTCGTTGAGGTTTCTCTTAATTTTCATAACATGAGAAGAAGTGCATATTTTTGTTCTAACGTTATTTTGCTGACTTTGAACAGGCTCATGTCGGTAGGAAGTGCTCTTCCCCACTGATACTATTCATATGTGTAACTTCTTTACATCACAAGTGAATCGATTGTGTGAATAATTTTAAAATAAAAACGTCGAAGATTAACACAAAGAAACAAAATTGCTGTAGCATCATTGACGTCACAAGTATTGTGACGAAGAGGTAGGCAAGTTTGTTTGATCTGAAAATCATAGATAAACAACGCAACGGTGGTCGACAAGGGCAAGCTATCTTCTTCAAAAAAAATACTGTCGCTTCAAAATTAAACACGGAAGAGAGAGATTTTCGTGAATCAAAGTTGCAACCAAGATGGTAGAAGCAGTTTTTCACTGAACTAATGGGAATTTTTTTTCAATTGCTGCCAAAAGAGCTCCACAAATGCGAAGCTCGCTGTGCTCGCTTAAAAATACTGTAGCAAGATGTTATTGCTTAAAGGTGTAGTTATTACTTTCGCTACAATGTGATATATGGGTTGATCTCGTTTTATTGACTCGTTTGTTTTGTTATTTGTTAATTTATCTATTAGAGCTATAAAAAAACCTTGTGTTTTGCCTTTCATTTTGTTATGGTCTTTTTCTTCTTCTTAGGAACTTTGTCTCTTCCAAAGTCTGGAATAAGAACTGAAAAATGCAAAGAGTTTTGTATGTTGTATATACTCTAATCGTTATCAGTCTGCATGGTTTCGCCGTCAATTACGATTGACCTTTGCAGGATTTTTTTTAGTTTTTTTTAGTTTTTTTTTATCATTTCGTTTAAAACACTTCAATTGTCAATCTAAATATTTGGTTTAAAAGAGATCCCTTTCTCTGACCGTCGCTTACTGTTGATATATTGTTGTTAATGGGATGAACAATTCACTTTTTTCTGTTTTATTTTTTTTATAGTTTTTCATTTAAACCATTTTAATAGTCAACCAAATATTTGGTCCAGCAAAAGAGATTTCTTGCTCTCGCCGATTATTACTTTTGACACATGGATACAAACGGGATGAACTTGTTATATCGATAAAGCATGTGAAACTATTTTAAAAGGTTAATAGGTTAATAAATATATTTTAATCAACTGATGATGTCGAAAAAGAAATCTCAAGTTACATAATCATCTTATTTGACTAAAAAAGTTAGCTTTATCAAAGTGTCAAAGTGTACGAATCTTTTCTCTGAAAATGAAAAATGTTTAGCCACAAGATAGCTGCCACACAGTGAACATAGAAAATACATACTCTCCTATAACTCCACAAAACTTCATCCTTATGGAATGGAAATATCAGGATTTGCTACAAGAAGATTAACTTTTATATGAGACAGTGATTTTATTAAAAAATCTAAAAGTGTACTTTTTTGGTCTATTTAATTTTTTTTATACCTTTAATGTCTATTTGAAAGTCAACGATCTTGGGGTCGTGGTTGATATTGTCATTAATATTTTAGCAAATAATGTATTAAAGTCGCATATCAAATGTTCCGGTGTATTTATTTTGTACCAAAGCCCGTTTTTTTTTTTAATTTGCAACCTGAGGTGCGGGTGGCAAGTAGTCTCCGCTCTAAATCTAATTTTTTTTATATATATAATAAGCAGCTTTATAAGAAACAGTTCTAAATTTAGGTAAAAAAAAGTTTGAAACGCAGAACGGTAAGAAACAACCATATATCTTTTTCGAGATTTTAACCTCTAAAACAGATGTACGTCTCTTATTTGGGACCAAAAACATTTTGTTAAAAACTAAGTAACTTCATTTCTTGTTAAAATCCCAAGTTTCTTGTAAAAAAACGTGTATAATAAAATGGTATTCAGTCAAGTGATACTTTTGCTGCCGTCAGCAAACGTTTGAATATAGATATGGGCATATATGTCCGGCAGTTTCTTTTATTTTTGCCATCAATAAATGTCCGGCAGTGTCTATTTAAGTTCAACTGTTAATTCTCTCGTAAAACCCAAAAATTTCCGATTTTGTCAAAGTTTATGACATTAAAGTAGTTAAATGTTTTTAAAAGGTATCTTTGGAAACAAATATAATTTATTTAGTACTCTAACTACAAAAAAGATTGAACATTTTTATTTTCAGAAAATGATTGTCCAAAAGTTTTTATGTCTAACTGTTTTATTGTCCAAACTTTTTATTTGTCTTAAAAATCCAAAAGTCACCTGTGGTTTAACGTCATGCTGTTTGTTTGACACAATACAAAGTAGGTTAATAAGTATTGTTGTTATGTTAATTTAATTTCCGAATTTTAGATTAAAATTTGTGCGGAATCAAATCAATTTGACTGAAAGTTATTGGTGCAAACCTCTTTGTACTTAATATATTTTAATAATTCCTCATCTGGAAGTAATAAGTAGGTTATGGGGTCAGGGGCTAACAAACGTAGATCTTTCTTGTTCAAATTTTGTCACTAAGTTTCAAGTTTATTAGCATAACTGTAAATCTGTTATAATTAGAGAACTCCAGTTTCAACCTTAATAGAGTTAAAGACAGAGTTATAGTTCATTCTTTGTTTTCCAGCAAGATAAAATACATATATATATATATATATAATCAACACCTAAAAGCAATAATATTTTACAAGCAAAGCATCTAAAAATGTTGAATACATAGATAGAATAGAAAACAGAAAATCAAAATTTAGTAAATCTCGAGATATAATTGCAAATAACAGTGAGAAATTCTGGTAAATATTTCTGTTGGTAATAGGGACAACGATAAAAGCACACAACAAGCCAAACGATGCTAAGATCATTGACTCAGAATTGCTGTCTAACTATTTTTATACTTTAGTAAATCCAGTTAATAGGTTTATGAAGAAATGTAGGATCTTGTTATGCAGATATCAACAATGACGTATTCTGTACATTACTGTTTATAATGTGTCAATACCCTTGCAGATGGATCACTGACATTTCCAACCCATTTCGGCATCCAAAAGTAAGGTGTTAAATGCGATTGTTCTGGAAATTTAGATTCAAAACATTTTCTGTAATAAAGTGCTTCATATGTTTTTGGGGTATTTACTGGGTATAAACTCTCACCGGCTTTTAACTCATCTTCGCTCAATCTGGATTCCGCATATCGCTCTAGTTGACTGGACCAACTATCTTTAACTGTTGAAATGCCATCACTAAAGCCTTCTTTAGCACGCCACAGAACTTCATTAGGTACTAATCCATTAAGATGACCTTCAAATGCTGACCGTAATAAATATTTCTCGATTCCATTTTGAGGTTGAACCATATCTTTTGGTAGGGACAAATAATAAGAACAAAACTTTTTATCCAAAAATGGAACACGTAACTCTAAGCCATGTGCCGATACAGAGCGATCTGCTCTTAAAACGTCGGCGAGATACAAATCTCGTAAGAGGCGTTTTGATTCTTCATGAGCTTCTTCGGGAGTTGGTGCTTTGTGAAAATATATGTATCCTTGTGTGAGTTCATCTGAACCTTCACCAGAGAAAACAACAACTGTGTCTGTGTTATCTCGTATATACTTGCATAACATATACATAGGTACAGAACCTCGAATTGCCATAACCTCGTAGCATTCTAAAGTGTAGATAATATTATTTAGAGCAGCAAACCCTTCCTCCACACAGAACACAACTTCATGGTGTTCTGTACCCAACATATCAGCTACTTTTTTCGCATGCACGAGATCAGGTGATCCTTTTACACCTATTGAAAACGTTTGGATAGGATAAGGAAATCCTTCTTCACGAGCCATTTTTACAACCAAAGATGCTACTAAGCTGGAATCTAACCCTCCTGATAACATACAACCAATTCTTCGTTCAGCTATTAGCCTCTTACGAACAGCATCTTTAAATAAGTTCCGGATATTTTCTTTAATATCTTCTGTTAATTTGACTTGTGATTCGAAAACTGGTTCCTTGTCAACATCTGTAAAAGGACCTTCCATTACCAACTTAGTTTTTCCTGTCTCCTTGCAAACACTAAATGTAGCATAATGCCCAGGCAAGAAAGGATGAACCTTTTGAACAGTGGCAGTATTTTTCGGTAATCCAATCAGACCTTTTACTTCAGAGCAAATTCCCAACTCTCCACTGGTTGGTCGCACTGTAAACAGAGGTTTTACACCAAACGTATCACGACCAATGTGTAAATGGCCAGTGTTTGTGTCAAAGATGAAAACAGCGAATACTCCATCTAACAATTGTAATGTCTTTTCGATTCCAAACTTGTTGTATAAATGAAGAATGACTTCACCATCCATTCTATGTGAGAGAAGTTTGTGAATATAATAATATAGTGGCTAACCAATTACACTAGGCAAGTTTGTGTGACGCCAATTTCTACCAATGGAATGCCTTCTATTGGTTTTCGCAGCGAATTTTCCGCTTAGTGGCTCGAATATTTGATAATTATGAAGAAAATGAGGTTCGCGATCAAATTTTCAAAATTGTTAAAAATTATTGAGAAAGATCGATTCAAATATGATTTCGAATTTCGTATAATTTTTTTTAAGATTGTTGGGCCAATTCTGGATCAAAGACCCAAAACTTAACTTTTTTGATTTGGCTGAAACTTTGCATTTGACCCTAGCCTCGGGATGTTGATTTCAAATCCGGGGTTATTTTTAAAATCCAGTTCCAAAAATTGTTTTGGACCAAGCATGGATCCAAAAACTTCTTTTGTTTTGTCTAAAAATCTGTATCTGACTTAGCCCCCTGAGAATGGTGGTTTTGAATCCGGAGGTTATTTTATAAAATTCAGTTCTGATCCTGAAACTTAACTTCTTCTGTTGTTTTGGATAAAGATGAACCTGATTTAGTTTGTGGGTCCCAGGAAAATATGGTAAAAGTCAATCTCGATCCCAGATCTAAAATTCTTACCGATTAGACGTCCAGAGAGAAGAAGCCCTCGGATCGAGTTAGGGTAAAAGTAAATTGGTCGAGGGAGGTCAGAGGAAATTCGAAGGCTCTATGTTCTATCTTTAGCTTCTAGCACTAAGGCAGGATAAAGTTGACATATTGCAAGAGTACCTCCATAAACTGAACATAGGAAAAGAGTATGTACTTTCATTGTCAACTTCTTCGACGCGTGAAATTTTCAAAACAAACCCTATCACAGTAATGTAAATAAAATTCCCTTATTTTGTACATAGAGAGAGAGTCATTTATTAAGATTTTTGAGATGGAAATAAACATTCATATCTACAATCGGATTAAATTCATTTTTAGAATGTAGTGTAAAAAGACACTCAAGTTACTCAGATGCAAGAAGTTAAGTTTTTGGTTCAAAATTGGCCCCAAAATCATTTTTGGGACTCGATTTTAAAAAATCAACCCCAGATTATGAATCAGCATCCTAAGGCCAAGTCAGATGTAAAGTGTCAGACAAAACAAAAGGAGCTAAGTTTTTTAATAATTTTGTGTGTGAAAATGCGATTTTAAAAAATCACATCCAGATTCGAATTCATATTTGAATCAATTAACCTTTCCCCAGCAATCGATTTTAATAATTTTGATAATTTGATCGTAACCTCATTTACTTCATTGATTCATTCATTCATAATATCAAATATTTGAAATAAATACTTCTAAAAGAAATTTTAAAGAATTCTGAGAATTATTACTTAACTTGGAAATTAAAGGTATTTTTCTGGGCATATATATGGATGGGTTTATCAATGGGCAATTGTGTTTTATTTTCCATTGCAGTTTTCAAGAAAAGAACCTGGTGCAACGAATGAATTATGAAAGAATGGATCAATCTGTCACTATAAGCTTTGCTAACATCTTTATGATATACAAGAGAGGTAGCGGTATAAATTTTAATATAAATATATAAAATCAGTACTATTATAGTAGAATTGATGACGACCCTGCTTAAACATGTGTTAAAACTTCTGATTTAAAATTTTGCATAGGATAACACGTGTTAAAGATTTAAAGATTTTTTAAGGGACCATCTCCAAATTTCGCTACAAAACCAACTTTTTCGACTAAAATTCAACAAATTCAACAAAAATGAATCTATACGGAGGTGTTTTTCGGGACGAAGAAACCAATCAATTGCAAGATCGTTGACTCAGTACTCTCCATTGTAGATTTTATGTTTGAGACGATTCCTAATGTGATAATTGCTTTATTTAAAGATCTGTTCCCCATCAAGGAACATACCTACGATTGTCGAAAATAGAATGATTGGATGATGTTATCCTATACTATTATTTGCGAGTCTGGTAAACCACGTGGCTAACTTGCTCATCGTGCCTTACGTGTTTCACATACCCGCGTGCCTTATATGCTCTCGTGCTCTACGAGCCTTGTAGCTATACATTTTGCCGACCAGAAATCTGCATTTTCTTGCATCTTGCATTTGAAGTTATGAAGAATGGAATTTTAGAGAAAAGTATAGAGTGATGCTAAGATTTGACTGTCCAAGGCGCATTTTGGCACTATAGACGTCATCATGACGACATAGAAATACCTAAACAGTCTATATACAGTGTTTATTTTTGTTTGAAAATTACCAAAATGGTTAGGGCTTCATCCTGCCATGAGTGCTGTTACAAATGTTTTATATTTCTTACTCCACCATGACGTCACTGGAAATTTTTTAACGCCGTATATTTCGGTAACCGTTTGTCGTAGGTATACAATCTTGTACATTGTTTATTTATATCAGATTCTCAAGCTCCAATTAATGTTTTTCTAAACCTAATATTTGATGCAGAACGTTAGTCACTACTGAGACGTTATATATGAACTGTCAACAGGGGACCTCTTTATTATGTCATCAGTCAAAACATTTGTCCGTTCCAAAAAAGAGAGGTTCCGCTATAACTTATAAGTAAGTGTCCACTACATAGAAGTTCTCCATAGTTGGCCTTGGTTAAGGAAAAGTACCATGTATTGTCTGCAGGTGCTTGTTAAGACATTAGAAATATAATAAAAGTAAGTATAATAAATATAGTAAATATAAGTTTATAGTTTTTATTTATTGTAAAAAATAGTTTACTGTTACTTTGTTTCAAGTGTATATTCAAACGGAATCTTTCCATTTGCTTCATAATATATTTCAATTTTTAATATCTGTCTAAATTTTTCCCTTCCTGATAGAGGTGTCAACTATATAGAGGTAAATTTCTATGCGAAACTTCACGCAGTTTCAGAATTAGTGCCCGCCGTAACGAGTGTCAACTATATAACTGTTCGAGGAGAGGTTTTTCCATGAGAGTTTGACCGTAATTCGACTGGCTCCCAAAGAAATGTCCGCTATATAGGATGTCCGTTAGTTATAGAGAAATCTTACTGTAGTTGCTTTCATGGTTTACAAGGAAGTTTCAAAAATAAATTCGCGAAATTTGAAATTTTTGATAAGCATGTGACGTCATGATGATATCATCTACCAAAATGCAACTGCAACAGTCAAGTCTTAGCATCCCAAATTTTCAGTTGAATAAAATTAACCTGCCTTCGTAATGCCAAACAAAAGATTCTAGTCTGAAAAATGTATACATAGCACGCAAGCAGGAGGATCTGCAATCTGTGGCACGCGATTTAGCGGATTCATTATTTAATAAAATATTAAGTTGTAGGACAAAAAGTTTCACCTTCCATTCCAGCGTACACGACGTCGGATCGACGGTGAAGCATTGTCAAAACGACTTCAACGTTAATCCGACGTCGCGTACCTGTAGGAATGAGATGACATGTAGTTTGAACATACTTACTGGGTTGCACATTTGAAGTCATATTTCTCAATCAACTGTTTGTAATTGTAAATCTCTCCATTGTACATTAAATTTAAATGTGGTAATTCATTAAGACGCATTGGCTGTTGTCCAGTTAAATCATCCATGATGGAGAGTCGATGGAACGCCAAGAGGGAATGATTGTAATGTGGGATAGTTTCTATACGAAAGAAATCAGGACCTCGATGTGCAATTTGTAACGCATGGTGTAATTCTGATGATACGCTGTGGTTGTAACCAAACAAAGCCCAAATACCGCACATGTTTTTGTCAGCCTACGAGAAAAATTATAAAATTATTTTTTATAACAACATAAACAAAGACCTTAACAAAAAAAATCACAAGAAATCACTGTTTTCTATAAAAAAAAATGCTTTATTCATCTACACCCCTGTGAATCGTGGTCAATGCGAGGAAGGAATCAATACTGAGATTGATATTGCAGTTGAAGACTTCCTTTTAATAACATGTGGACAGAAAGTTTTAACCCTATTCTTACTGGGGGGTTGTAAATTTGACATCTGTCTCCACGAGACGGAAAATCGTTAAAAACGTTGTTCTAGCGTCTTTACTGCGGACTTTGAACAAGTGTTTACCCTCTGGGTATGTATATGCATATATTAAATCCATTCAAAGAAATAAAATCTATAAATTACTACTGTTCTACAATGATTATTTATTCCTTTTAAGGGGGCAGTTAACTCACTTTTTTAAAAATGTTTTCTAGATTAAATATATCTCCAAATGTAATTAACATACACGTTTAAAACTTTCTTTGAACTACCATATATATAGTTAAGCATACAAATCTTTTTTTTTTTTGGTCAAAGGTTCAAAATATCAAAAATCAAAAAAACAGTAATTTTCCAGTTGCAGAGCATATCGTTTGATAAAAGAGAACACAGTTCATGGAATTTGGTGAAATTGTATTTTGCAATTGGCTATGTTCTAAGTATTTTTTATTTCTCCAAAAAATCATTCCAAGGGGTAAAATGGCAAAAAAATAAAATAATATATTCCGACAACTGTAATAAATTGAGGCTCAGATCATAGTAAACAGTAAAATACACAGTTTCACCAAATTTTACGAAATTTGGACTATTCCTTCAAAAGTTATGGTCCGCAGCATAGTTCGAACCCCCTGAAATGAATATCGCATTTAAAGTTTAAATTATACATTCTTAAGGATGTACCTTTAGTATGGACAAAAGACACTATATCCAAGTGCCACAATTTGTATAGCATAATTGTGAGACACACAACAAGTCTAAAAATGCACAGAAAACTCTACAAATTTATTAAG